>JANHFM010006565.1:24239-38583 GCA_032468115.1 Grayia smithii
TCTATAATCAATATCTCTATCTGCCCTATTTCTTGATTTCTCACATTTATTTCAGTTAGTTATCTTATTGTATTTATAGTTGTAACTATCACTTGTTCAGCACCATTATAAGTTTGAACAGTCACTGGACTGTTATTAAATGAAGACTACCTGTAATATCTTTCCAGTTAATGAAATGGAGTGACTCTTTGAGATGTCTAGCAAGATCAGAAGCTAACACACACTAGCTCACCTCAAAGCTGCACCCAAGAGGACTGGAGGGAGCCCACTTGTCCTTGGGAAGAATGTACATACACATCTCTAAGACCAATTAACGTGTTTGCCCTGAAAGTATGGAAAACAAGATTGGGAAATCCATTGTTCATGAAATTCTGCAAAGCAAGACTCCAATCAGCTAATTCAACCTACTCAAGCAGGTTTTTCTTGGAGAGACTGATTTAGAAAACTAAAACTAGATTATTTTCAGATTACCTCTTCCTTGCAGGCCAACTAATGCTTTAATCAACATGCTACTTGCTGTGTATGCCTTCTGTTGACATACTTTTCTTCTTACTCCTTCTGCTCTCATCCGAATCTAAGACACAGTGTGGGCAGATCTAATGGCATATTATCTGAAAACTAAGAAAGGCACAAAATGGTTTAGGTTTAAGAGTTTAAATAACCCTCCAGAACAAGAAATAACCCTAAAACTTAAATTTCCTGATTCTTGGCTCTGCTATAATCCCACTAGGCAGTCTTTTTTCTCAGCTGTAGCTTCTTCTCCTTGCACTTAGAAAGAACTGTAACAATATATATTATGAATTCTGAGGACTTAAAAACATATATTAGTATATGTTAAATAAACAATTGGTACATTTTAAATACACTATTCCTCTGATTTGCTTTTATCCTTACCAATGACATTTATTTTCTGACTTTCTTTGGCAAGACTTAAAGTGCTATTGCAAAGTTCCTTTCATATACAAAGTAGCCTAGTGAACTGTGAGACTCCTTACTGAGTGCAGGTATACAGTTTGATCATTACACAAGCTTGCTTCTTAAACAATTGTTTCTGACATGATTTGGTAAAACCCTTACAAAAACTTGCAAGTTAAGTTATATCACAATCTCCATACAGTAGTTGAGGACTGTTTTTATAGCTTGGGACACCAGCAGTAATTTGAAAGGAAAAACAACATAAATTCTAACTATAATTTAATGCATCTATGGACAGAAAAATGTTATACAGACAATTACATTCCTTCAGTGGGAATTTCATTCCTCCCAGCAGAGCAATTATTTATTCTGCTTTATATTGTTAAGGGAAGAGGAGAGGACCTTCTTATGCAGGGGTGTCAAACTCAAGGCTCGGGGGCCGGATTCAGCCCACACGGTATCTAGATCTGGCCCACAGGGCCACCCTGGAAACAGCAAAGGACCGGCCCACGGTGCCTCTGTGCGGCACTCCTGACCTCTATTTTAGGCCATGGCGGCCTCAGGCAGCCTTCTGCCAGTGAAAACAGAGCTCAGGGAGGCTGCACGCAGCTCATCTGGGCTCTGTTTTCAGCCAGGACAGCCTTGCAACCCTCTGACAGTGAAAACGGAAACCAGGCAGGCTGCACACACTCCCCCAAGCTCCATCTTTGCTGTCAGACAGCTGCAGGAGGCTATCATGGCCAAAAACGGAGCCTTGATGAGTGACGTTGAGCTGGCCATACCCACCCACCAAGGTCAAACACAACCCTGATGCAGCCCTCAATGAAATTGAGTTTGACATCCCTGTTCTTATGGAACATGGGAAAATGGCCAACCTCTTTGAAACCCTTTGCAATTATAAGTATCTTGAACAAGAAGTTCTTAATTCTAGGGAATTTAGAGCCTTACAGTGAAATTCACGGTCATCAATTGATTGTACTCAGCAGCACACACAACTGGCAATTTCAGGTAAACCTGAAGGTAGGTAATCTGAGTGTGATGAATTTTGTCCAAAGCACATAATACCCCAGCATGTAAGGCTGTATCAAGCAGGCTCAGCTGCCATGTGGTGTGATATAAAAAGGCTCCAACTTGGTGGTAATAGGATGTCAGCTAAGACTGAAGTATTTATTATATTATGTCTTTGGGAAGATTAAATGTGAATCCACTGGGTGTGTGCAAAAGGAAGCGTATCTTGTAAACAAAATGTTATTCAAAAACCCATTTAAGGTTTCATATATCCTTTTCTGCTCTGCACAAATACTTCAGTGGTTTAAAGCAGATGATTTGAATTTAGCTTTTCTGCCTTTCCTGTTGAGAATTTCAGTAGGTGACAAAGCACAAGTTAAGATTTTCAAATTAGAGTTCAGGCTCACCTTTGGCAGTTTTAATCTCATGATGTAGCAAAAGCGAATTAATTTAACAGCATCTTTTTAAAAAGTTGTTTCAGTACAGACTTCTTGTCATTGAGTTCATTTGACAAAAAAAGTCATTTTAAAAGAGGAAACATGACTAAATAATGCATCCATCTTTACACTGGAAAACTACACAGCTAATGACCCACAACATGTAGAAACTGCAACAGCTCTACCAAATGATACCTAATTTCCATAAGTGTGTTATGTGTGTGTGTGTATACGCATACATATGCACGCTCAGCAAACACTCAAGGTGAATTGCTACAATTATATGAAAAGGTCAACTGGCTTTGCTCTAATTATATTTTTGCGCATTGGTTGGCCTTATTTTAAAGATTTATCTACCTTTTCACACTGACTCATTAAATGTAATCCATTGCTAAAAATAATAGATCAATTGCAAAATAAAAAAGCGTTTCCCCCACAAAAGCACAATCACAATAACCTACAGTTGTAAACTGCTACTCTTTCCTCCTTTTACTCAGCCACAGGAACATCTGAAAAGTTCAGTCTCATTCCAAGAACTAGGTCATTTTATTATACAATCACCAGCCTTTTGCTTCCAACAGTTTTGGCCAGTCCATAAAGGGCAGAAGGAGTGATTTTAACACAGGGACTGGGAATTAGGCAGAGGCCACTGTGAAAAGCTTGACACTCATAGCATGTCACTTGAGTTTGCAGCGTGAGTAATTGTGGGCAGGTTGAGAAATGCATCTAACAAAAAGAGAGAAAAAAAAGGCAAGTGCAGTGGCAGTTGTTTTTTTTTCTCAAAAAGGTAACTCTGGCCAGGTCACAAAAAAAACCTGTGAAGCATTTCAATTACTCACTCAATGAACTAACTAGAAACGAGTGCTGGATATTTCTCTTAAGTTTCCAAGATTCTGCATTTACACAAGAATAGTATTCAAAGATATGTTATGTAAAATCTGGATGGCTCTTGTTTCCTTGATCTTCCTTAGCAGTGTAAAGCTGGACACACAAGATAGGATAATCTTCCTTATTAACTGGCATGCGTGCAAATATTGCATGCAGTGGAAACAACTTTTTTTTTAAATGACCAGACAATTTTTCCATTTAAAGTTGCAATATTAGCAACTTAAAAATAAAAAGAAATGCTACTTCACTCCTTGATACTTTGCTAAGATTAATCTACAAATCGGATCTAATCAATTCCCTATAATGAATACATTTGGCAATGGTAGTGTCAGAATTTTTTAAGACCATGCTGTGTTCCACATTCAAGCAAAATTCTTTGGATATATTTTTCTTATTCCTTCAGGGTGCTTGAATACATTTTGATATTAGTTGATAAGAATGGAAATAGCTTCAGTTCTCCTCTTCCCGAATTGAGGAATGTCCAATGTCCAATGCGGGGACTTTGGTGCTCTCTGAGGTTCTTTGGTTGGCTTATTTGGCAGTGTCTTGACTGGGGTAGAGAACCTCTAAAACCACTCCCACCAACACTGACAGGGCACGCCATTAGAATATAAACGGAGAGCAAACCCTACTCCTTACTAGCACTGTTGATGTTATCTAATTTGGGTAATGAAACATCTGTAAAAAAACATTCAAGCTCAGAGAGCACCAAAGATTCCTCATTTCAACTTGAGCTACAAATATTCTCCTTTACAAGTGTCTAATATTCAGTGATATTCATCTCATATTGGCAATCTTTATGCTCACAAGTAGACTATATTAAAAATGTGAAATAGTATTAAAACAATCCCCTACATGGATTGCCCCTGTGACCATCCAAGACAGATGGGGAGGAAGCTAACCACTAGATTGCAAGAAAACAAGTGAATGTTCAGATGAGGAGACCTGAACTCACTGGTATCCTCACACTGCAATAAACAAGGAGACACATTCAAATTTGCAGCTACCAAGATTGTTGGACAAGATGCATAAAAATAGCCAGGGAAGTGCTTGAAGCCTGGGAAACAGGCCCTTCGTCAGTTAACAGGAGTGCTGATTTACCACCAGCATATCAAGTACTTAGAAGGTGAGAGCTAGGCAGCACAAGCAGACGACAGCTAATGACTTAAAAGCCAGCTGTCAACACACCCCAATCAACAACTAAAAAGCCACTTACAACAGGCACTATAAATACCACACACAGAACAGCACATACTCTGCTAGAGAAAAGTTCCCTGAAGATGGGCTCCAGCAAGAGTGCAAAAACTCAGAAGACAAAACCTCTAGTCCTGGTGACCGACCAAGACTGGATCCTGCAATACTGTTATAGGCTACAATTTCTCTAGATCATCCTTATGCAGCATCTTTTCTTATGGCAATGGACAAGGATGTTTGACTGTAATCTCTTTTTCAGTTGCCAACTGTAAAGATTTTGGCTTTGAACTGATCCATAGGAGCGTGAGGGTGGATTTTAAAAGGGTGGCAGAAAATGAAACAAGGTCCATGAAGGAGCAAAAAAGATGGTGCAAGATATAGCAGGGTTCCATGGAATTAATTATGGAACATCACATCATTACTTTGATGAGGTCCTAGAGAGGGCAGCCAGAATAACACTATCTCCAAAGAAGATAAAAATAATGTGAGTTGTGCCTGCTTTGAGAATAGCTAAAATTTAAGTCCTGAAAAATATAGCATTTTCAGCAATGATTCTGTATCTTTTAGAATTCCTTGCCAAGAGGTATGTGGAAATTTGGAAAAATTAATCATATTCAAACTGTTCTAAACTGTTCTGCTAAAATGTTATGTGCTGCAAACCATCTTGAATGGTGATCAAGAAAATTACATGGATTGTCTATGTTATAACCAGAAGCTGAGTTCTATTTGAGAGAATATTTACTGAATTTCAGTTTCATTTGTTAAAATGTCTCTATTTAAAGTTATGGAGGCGGAGGCATTAATTTTAATTCAATTCTTGTACATTGTATGAACCATCTTGGGTGGTCTTTGTCTAACCAACTTAACTATAACCCTGGGATCAAGCTCTCCCAAGGTCCTCTATAAAAGGTAATCGAAACTATAAATTTGAAGATTACAGGATGAAGAAAATGCTCCTGTACTGAAATGTACTGCAGTCTGCTTCATGCTATGGTATAAAAGTTAGAGGAAGAGTATATAATCAAAGTAAACTGCAGGAGATCCTAATTAACAAGGAAGTGGAGTTCTCAAACAGCTAAATGAAAGACCTCCTAGAATAATTCATGACTAGTTCTGATAGACCTAATTTTACACAAATCAAATGGGAGACAGGAACATAATCGGAATGAGTGGAACATGAAGAATAGTGCATAAAGAAAGGATGGATGAAAAACATAAAAATTTTGGATCATGTGGTAAGATCACTAGGTATGAAAGTCAAAGGTAACCCTCTCCCCCCAAAAAAGCCAATAATGACAACTTTTCTATACAAATGCTAATCACTTAATGCTAGATTATGTTAGAGGATATATTCAATTCTTCTCTATATCTTATATTTTAGGAAGGATTCTTAGTAGTTCAAAGTGAAAAATAATATTTTTCTTTTAGTAATAAACACATTAATTCAGAAAATTTTAAAGGCTAAAGTTCAATCCGAGATTTTTCTTCTGAGACTAATTGGACAGGAAACTAGTCATGGAACATTGTTTTAGGTATGACAACTGCAGCAAGACTATTATATGCTCAAAAGTGGAAAAATTCAGCACTACACATAATGAAGAAATGGTTGATGAAGAAGATGAAACTTGTGGAGATGACTAAATTAATCTCTGATATAAGAAAAAAAAATCTACATTTATGACCGACTGAGAACCCTTTATAGACTTTTTTTGCATAGAATAGAAAAAAAATGTACTTTTCACATGTGGTTTTGTTGATTAGAGAAAAAATGAGTGAACTTTCTTTTGTAATCATAGAAATGATTATACTTATATTTGCTGCAAGTGACATTAAATGTTTCTTTTTATTTTTTCCTTCTGTACTTTTGCTTTTTTTCTTTCTTTACTGCTTTACTCTTATTAGTTTGTGTTAGTTTTTGTGCTCTTTGTAAAACTTTTAATAAAAAAAAATTATATTAAAAAAGCAATTGCTTAGAATTCATGCTTTGATGCTCCAAGAAATATTTATGTTGTATATTATATTTCATAGTCAAAACAGCTATCATAATTAGTTTGTTTTTCATATGGATGTTTTATTCTCATCTTCTTGATTTGGTTTGCTAATGTACAAAATTGCACAGAAAAAAAAATTGAAATAACAACAAATAACCATGATTAATCTTTTCCAATCATGTTAAATTAGGTTAATGTGAACAGATGCAAACCAATTGCATTCTGTGTTTAGCATAACTAAATCCTATACTTTAACGGATATTTCTGATCATATGTCACAAAGCTGTTGAGAACTACATGAAATATAATAGTAATATTTATCATCTTTCTCCTACACATGACTATGTTCTCATGACATGGCTAATGGGTAATGTAGCCTGCCATTAACTTGTGGGAAACACTTGATTGCATGGGCTGGCAGTGCATGAACACAGATCCTCTAGTAAAACACAAGACACCAAAAAAAAAAAATCACTTCCCCTCTTTAAAAAGATTGGGGAGAAAATCCATAGTGGGCTATATAGAATAAAATTAGAATAGAATGGAATAGAATAGAATAGAATAGAATAGAATAGAACAAACAGAGTTGGAAGGGACCTTGGAAGCAGGGCCGGGTTTCAAAACCTGTCACTACCGGTTCACTTGTGGGTGCGCGCATGTGTGGAGAAGCGTCCGGGCAGGTGGTTGGAGGCTCCTGCCACTGCCGCCACTGCTACTGGTTCACCCAATCCGGGGCAAACTGGTAGCAACCCATCACTGCTTGGAGGTCTTTCTAGTCCAATCCCTGCTCAGGCAGGAAACCCTATACCATTTCAGTTAAATGGTTGGAGTGTTGGAGCATTCACAACTTCTGGAGGCAAGATGTTACACTGATTAATTGTTCTAACTGTCAGGAAAATGATGAAGCTAATGCCAGTATGGGTGTAGTTGGGAGAGATTTTATTTTTATTCTTTTTCTGCACTTCTATTTTTTTCTTTTATTTTTCACTTTGCATTACTGTTTATCCCAAAATTCTTTTTCAGGAGGCAACTGGACTTTCTTGTTTTTTTTCTTTTGAAGATGTTTTGCTTTTCATTGAAGAAGCTTCTTTAACTCTGACAGGGTAGTGAGGAATGGAAGGATTTATATATCTTGCAGACAAAGAGTGCTTCAACGACCCTCAAAGGATGCAAATGACCAGCTGTCTGCGAGGAACATAAATCCTTCCATTCCCCACTATCCTTTCAGAGCTGAAGAAGCTTCTTGGATGAGAAGCAAAACATCTTCAAAAGAAAAAAAACAAGAAAGTCCAGTTGCCTCTTGAAAAAAGCACCTTTGGGACCAGCATTACCTGGATGACTGAGAATCTCTAGAGACGTTACTATTTTTCTTTTTAAATGTTAAGTGTTACTAAAATTACTATTAACAACAAAACAAAAGCAGCACAGACATCCATTGGACTCACAATGATGTCATGTATAATTTGCATCAGTTGCCAAAGAAATTGACATCAGGTCATTCATGTCAATAGCATCAAAATGTGGCTGATGTCCATCCCTCCCCCATTCTCTTCCAAAGAAGCACAATGCATTGTTTGTTCAGTGGTGATGATCGATATGCTTTCTAAAGAAAAGAAAGCTTTGGCTCTTGATTCGAAGGAATGCTTTATCTAGGAGACCTGATGCAAAGGGAACAACATTATAAGCAAATTACTGAGATAAATTCTATTGCTTTGCCTAATTTCATTTACAAATCAGAAAAAGACCTGCTGCAAGCCATTTTCTAATTACAGTCTAAAGATTTACCAATATAATATGATTAGTGAAAGATTGCCTTAGAGTTGGCAAGCAGACTGTTCCACTATTCAGACAGGTTGACTGCAGTCGTGGTACTTTCAGATCTCTGCTATAACATCATTTCTCACCCAAAATATTTCACTCCCGTTTAGCATGTTGTATTTGTTAAATATGGGTAGATTTAAAAAAAAAAAAAGTTTCTAAACTAATTTTCCATCTCACATACCTGTGTTTCCCTGAAAATAATACCCTGTCTTATTTATTTATTTTTGAACCCTGAAATAAGCATTTGGCTTTATTGCCATGCGCTCAAAAGCCTGATTGGGCTTGTTATCAGGGGATGTCTTATTTTGGAGGAAACAGGATACTAAAAAAATGAAAGGTAGAAATGGTTCTTGATTTACAAGTTTTTATTTTTTAAATTTTTTAAAAATATCTCAAATCAATGCGTGAACAGTGTGGCACCTGGGTATCATACATTCTAATGCAAACTAATAAACTAATAAAGTTAATCATAATTATTACATTCTATCAGTTTATATGTTTCTAATAATAATATACATTTACAGTATATTAAGTTACAGTCTATCATTGTTCAATCATTCCACATTTTCTCTTGTTGTTGAAATGGTTCCTAAATCTGGCAGGAGCATGTTATAGTAAGAGGATCCAAGAAAGTGCAGCAATTTGGCAGAAGAGGTTGACCCTTAAAATATATATATATATATATATATTTCATGGGTTTTGGATTAGGATTTCTTTAACTAAAACACTCTTAGCCTCCTCAATTGTATTTGTTTATCAGACTAAATTTTGCATGACATTGGCAATCTAGTTCAGCAGTTAGGAATTGTGGGTGTAAGAATCAGATCTGCAAGCCTTGTTGAAAGAATAGAAATGTGTTGTACGTGTGGATTTTTTTTAAAAATCCTCCACTAGCCAGTTAAATACAAACATAGTCGCATAAGTATATTAGGCTTCTCATTAGTAACAATATTCAATGTAGATAAAGTGAATTGTAGTTTAATTTGTACTATGTCCAATAAAAATATATAAAGAATCTTGCCGGTGAGTCCGAAGCACCCTTTTTCCAAATTGACCAACTAGATACCTATGGGAAGGAAACAAGGAATGCTCTTATAATGCTTCTGCTTGTTTTTATTAAGTGATTGGGTTTGAGAAGCTCATGTGGCAGGAGAGAATGCTTCTTAGGGCAGAGAAATAGAAATATAGCATCTTAAGTTGGAACAACTGTCTCCAAGATGTTCTGTCCTCAACTTAACCCTTCATGTCTCCCAAAGAGGCATCTGTTGCCACTGTAACTGAAGTCCCTGAAGAGTAGCAGGCAGACAATATATCCATGTCACAAGCACTCTGAAGCAAATTTTTGGAATGAAATCTGAAGATCTCTCCAACTGTAATAATTAAGGTAAATCCCGTTAAGCAAAATGGAATTTAAGCTTTCATTCATGTCATGATTCTAAGAATTGGACTTGTCTGTTACAGGTGTTATGTCTACTTGATATGCAGTTCTATCATTCCTCTCTATTGTAGTTATTTCCTGTATCACATTGTCCTTCTAGGATTCATCTCTATTGTTCCTGTGATGCATTTCCTGTTCCTGTTGTATTACTTACTCTCTAGTAAAATGGTTTCTGCATAGTGATGGCTTGTAGTGTGCTTACTTACTCTACATGAAACACTTCCAAGTAGAAATGTATAACACTAAACAGATGTTTCTCAAGATCATATTGAGTGAAATTCCAAAACTGCACCTTGCAAGTCTTAGCAATAGATATTATTTGGAAAAAATGCCATAGGAAAGGAAAATAGGAAAGAGACTTTTCCCCTGCTAACAATAATTCTAATATTACTCACTGTGCAATTTGATGAATGAATTCCACTGGAAGCTAAAAGAGTTTCATTTGCAATTCCCTTGACTTCTTGGCAGCCAAGTATGCATCAGCTTCGTTGTCCCAGCTCCTGCATTCAGCATTACTATTTAAAAATGGATGACAAGCTTATATCTCAAGATAGTGGCAATAAAATCAAGGACCGCCATTAAATGACAATCATCATTTAGATATTGTAACCGTAACATTTATAATTCCTGTCCTTTCCTGGTTTTTAAACATTTCTGATATTCATGAGTTTTGGTTTGAGAAGACAGTTCTGGGGAGAGGCAGCATGAACCATTATGTTATCTCAGTGGTCTTTCACAGCACAAGCCTATAACAAATAGCATTCCTTATGATCTTCTTGTTACTATCTGCTTCCCTGCCATAGTAAAAAGTAAGCTCCTAATGAGTGCAAAAGTTGGGTCACTCTGTTCATCAGGAGAGTATTTGATGCTTATCATGTTATTTTGTAGAAATGCTGATTTGATCTCCCTTAATATAAGCAGCTGTAATGCAGAAAGGCTGGCACCATCCACTGAATTTATGTGAAGCATCGCCACTGGTTAACTGCAATCAAATGTTAATTTAGTCTTTGATAGAACATATTAGCATGATAACTCACAAAACAGTTTTGGTATGCTAATTCTAAAACAAAAAAAAATGGGATTAATGCACAAATAAATATGAAAGCAACTGGATGCCTGACATGACATAACTGATCAAAATTGCCCAAATTATGCACAAATATATTAACAATGAGAGATGCATATTTTTCTTCTCTTGCCAGAAATTGCATGAAATTTAATTAGAAATCGGAGTCTATAACAATGAAAGCATAAAACGATGGCCTTTGTTCTTACCTTAAAAGATGCTATTGGGTTCTGCAAAGAAGAATTTTAGAACCTACTCTCCCAAAGAATTGTCATGGAGTCTGAAGTGCTAAAAAATAATATCCCATCCCGGTTTTACAACTATTTGTTCTGAAGTTGGAAATGTAGAAAATAATTTTTCAGAAGGGGAACACTCTCTCAGTTGAAGCCTTTCCCTCTCTATCTTGTTAAGCATGGCTGGCACGGCTTTAGCAAACTTGCAAGGTTGGCAATAATGTCTTGGAGGCCAAACAAGGAGCAATGGCCTATTCTGGTAGACTATTTTCTTTCACCCAAAGTATTCTATTTTGTAGTAATATAGAAACAACAACAGTGCGACTAAAGGTTTTAGATTTTTTTAAAAAAATCTCTACCACATAAGTGGAACCAGCAAGAGAGAAGAAATGGTGGGAAGGAGACAAGATAAAGGTTGTTAAAAAAATGGGCAGATCAAGCTGAAGTCTGCAGAAAAGACAATTCTTCCAATGCATCCTTAAAGGCAGGGGTGGGCAACTATGAACCCTTTATGACCTGTGGACTTCAATTCCCAGAATTCTGGGAACTGCCAGAACTGCCAGCTCATGAATTCTGGGAGTTGAAGTCCACAGGTCATAAAGGGTCTGTTGTAGTTCACTCTTACTTAAGGGAGAGGCAGCTTGGAAGCATCCTGAAATATTGGTGATTCTTCCATTCTAAGCAACCCTCCCTCCTTCCACCTGGTCACATGACCCAGAGGAGAGCTCTTCTTAACATGCTGGAAAGAATTCAAGAAACCCAGCTCTCTGTGCATCCTTAGCTTGTTAGGCCATCTGGAAAAAGTCAAAAGGAACAGGCTTAGATGCCGAGAATAAGCTTCCTCTGTTTTTAAACACAGGAATGAATAGAATATAATGAATTTCTCTGATGAACACTGATGGTGATGAGACAAGCCAGCATCAGAAATAATACCGGGCCTGGAGGTGTTACTATGACAGCATGCTAAAATATTAATATGACTGATATCTATAATCTGCATGTCAATTGCCCAGGAGCTGCATTAATTGTGAATTGGTATGATGAGCATGTGCTTTAACATATACACCTCTGCAATTATTTTAAACTGTACATTTTTATTAAAAAGGAGTAGCTTGCTTCCTGATAATTTTAATACAGAGCAGATAATTTTTATGGGTTTTTTAAAGTTAAATCCAACTACTGAAATGGACAAACATATCTGAACTCTTTAAGCTTTGCTTCCAATGTCATCTCTGTTTGAACTTATTTCATTTTCTTAGCAAGGCAAATAGCATATCTGAGAGCTCTGTACTGCCACAAGCCTATCCCTTACTATTTATATTATGAATGGTGAAGTATCTTGGGCTTATAAAAACTGCACGACAGCTATTCTAGAATGATGGATAATCTCCTTGCATCTATAACCTACAAGAACTACCGGTACTTAGCTCTTTGGCTCACACATCTAATTAATTGATAAGGATTCCAACTACGAGGAAAAAGAATATGTAGCCCAGCATTTTGTGCCAAATTGGCACAACAGAAAACACAGAGAGTAAGGCTGTGCAGAGAGTGGTAGGGATGGCAGAAAGGATTATTGGAAGTTCACTTCTTTCTATTCAAAATATAGCATATACAATAAGATGCTTAACCAGGGCCTACAGTATTGTCAGGGACTTTACACACACTTTCTATGACAGGTGTTCTTGTTACCTTCTGGGAGGAGGCTTCGCACTATCCAAAGCAGAACAACTAGATTCTGTAATAGCTCATTCCATATAGTAGAGTTCCCCAACCGTTTTGGGTTGGAGGCCCGAGGGGGGTAGGGCAGGTGCCCTAGAGGTGGAGCTCTTGCCTCAAAATCAGGAGGTTGTGAGTTCGATCCTAGATAGAAGCCAGATGTATGGTTTCCTGCTTGGACAGGGTTTGGACTAGATGACCTGCAAGGTCCCTTCCAACTCTGTTAATCTGTTACACATGTATGTGTAAACGGCTATGAGCCCAACACAACACAAATGGGGCTGTGAGCGTGCAGGATGCTCGCAGTGATGCTAGTGCCCACACAATGCTTGCAGTGATGCTAGCATGAATGTGTATAGGGGGTGCACATGTGCAGGTACACACATATTGGCCAGACACTCACATGGCGCAGTGCCCAACAGGCCACGGCCCACAGGTTGGGGACCCCTGCCATATAGTATCAACTTTACATGGTGAAATGTAAAATTTGTTACTATCAGTTCTGTGGGCGTGGCTTGGTGGTGGGGGCAATGTGACTGGGTGGGCGTGGCCAACTTTTTTTTTTTTACTTTCTTAAAGCATTTTTTAGAACCTATTCAGATCGTCAGAGCCTTTTTTTAAACCTTTTAAAAGCATTTTTTACAACCTATTTGGCTGAATAGCCTGTAAAAATGCTTTTAAAAGTAAAAGGCTCTAACAATCACAGCTGTGCCTCGCGATCATCAGAGCCTTTTTAAAAACCTTTTAAAAGCATTTCTTTGCAACCTATTTGTGATTTGTGTGTGTGTGTGTGTGTGTGTGTGTGTATGTCGGACATGGACTGCTGTGAAAGACTAGGAGGAAACACACACACACACACACACACACAAACACACAAAGAGAGAGAGAGAGAGAGAGAGAGAGAGAGGGAGAGAGAGAAGGGCTTTAAAAGACCTTTAGAGCACCTCGGGGCTCCTTCTGGTTAGCCTCCAAAGAAAAGAGAAATGAAGGCGGTGGTGGATTGGAGGGGTCATTTCCCTCCCGCCTCCATTCCAACATTCAGTGGAGACTTGCTTGGCCACTTCCTGGCTGTGCCCCAAGATTCATTGTTGGCAGCCTGAACTGCTTATGTGTCAAAGCCACGGTTGGTCACCTGAAGTACATCCATGAGGGGAAGTGAGAGGAAAGGAAAGTGAAGATTGTGGCGGGTGGCTGCTGAGGAGGGGTGCTTGTGTGCGTAGTAGGTGAGTGACTGTGCCCTCATCGCAGGGGAAGAGGTGATTGATTACTGGGTCATATGTATAATTAATGAGAGTTGATAGAGGGAATGATTTCTCGGACTACCAAAGCACCCCCTCCCACTGTTTTCTCCCTGCCACTCTGTCCTACGCTCATAGCCACATCTTCCTTTCTCCTGCTGCTGCCCCCCCTCCTGCCACCCACAATACAGGATCAGCCTGGCACACATGATCCAGGGCTGAGGTAGGGAAAGGCAGGGCATGGCATGGAACTTGGGGGAGTGCGGGTATGCAGCCTTCCTTTACCTTGCTGCGTAAACTCGGAGGCCAACCAGAAGGATCCCCTAGTCCTTCTTTTCATCAAACTAGACATACCCAGTTCCTGCAACTGTTCTTCATATGTTTTAGCCTCCAGTC
>JANHFM010006565.1:67215-79011 GCA_032468115.1 Grayia smithii
CTTTTGCCTTCCTCCCACCGCCCCGTGCGCTCACATAGGGCTGCCCTCCTCAGGGTGCCATCGGCCAGACAATGTCAACTGGTGGCCCACAGAGCAAGGGCGTTCTCAGTGGGCGCACCAGCCCTTTGGAATGGGTTGCCCACTGAACTCCAGACCGCCCCTGACCTTCCACCGTGACCTGAAGACGTGGCTATTCCAACAAATTCGCTGACCTGATGGGAGGGTTTTTAATATTTTTAAATTGTTTTTTAACTGATTTTAAACTGTTATTTTATACTTAAACTAATCGATTGTTTATTGTTATTTTAACCTTTGTGAACCGCCCTGAGTCCTTCGGGAGAAGGGCGGCATATAAATCCTAACAATCAATCAATCAATCAATCAATATTTTTTAAAAATAATAAAATCACTAGGGTTCTGCAGCAGGCCCAGAAAATTGAGTACTTCCAGAAATTGAGGCCTCCTATCAATAAAAAATAATTGTTTTGTGTTCTTTGAGACAGAAAAGAAAAAATAAAATTGCAAGCAACAATTCCAGATCACTGCAAGCATGCCTGTTTTGCCACTGGAACCTGAGAGAGACACAGGGGTAGGGGAGAATATTCCTGAAGAAGTCAGACACTATTCACATAGTTAACAAGTAGCTTTAGCCTTGTCTCCATCATTATTCAGTCTTTTATGTGACAATGTCTTACCAGCATAGGATACAGCTTTTTCCAAATGTTCATAATAAACTTTCCAGAATAGTTTGTTTTCCATTTCATCTGCATGGGACCTAATTAAAAAAGGGATTTTATTTTTCAAAAAAAGGTAACTAAACAATCAACTATTAACTATTATAGGTGTGTGTTCTTTTCTTCATAGAAAATGAACTATTTTACAATGTTTTTTTCTAAATTTATGGGGCTTTATTCCTATTGTATCACAATAGGACTGTATCACAGTTCAAAATCATTTTGCTGTTGTTTGAAAAACAGAAACATAAGAAATATTAATCTCCCCTGGTACAAGCTGACAAAGTGAGGAGAACCTGTGGATTAGAGGTTAATATATCTGCCTAATATGCAAGCAAGCCCAGGTTTGAATCCCAGAAAAGCATGGTTAGCTGATAAGAGCTAAAAAGCTTGAAATAGATCTATACTAGTCTCCCTTTATTTCTTTGTCAGTAAATATAAATTTAACACAAAATAGTTTGTTGTGAAAACTGTTTTGTTTCATAAATGAATTTGGTCCTATAGAATTACGTTGGTTCCACCCATATACATTAGAATGTGACCTCAAAGTCTTTTGTTCAACTTGAGTCGGGGAGAAAATGAATGATGCCAAACATTTATGAGAAGGAAATTTACTTAATGAGCAGATGCTTGAGAAGTGAAGGAGTGCAGTTTCATGTTTGCGGCAGGGCTGAGGGCTCCTGGATTGGGGCTGAAAGGCGAAAAGGAAGCAGTATGTTCCTTTCCGTATTTGGGTAGACTAGGTTGCTTCGATAGGAAATCCATATATAGATAGATAGATAGATCTATATATATATAGATACATACATACATACGCAAGTCTTGGCATATTCAGTTTTTTTCCCATGTAAGATTGAGAGTATCTTGGCGACGTTTCGACGAGGTCCCACTCATCATCTTCAGGCTGGTGTCTTTGGCTTCGTGCTTGTGAGATCGGAGCTGCCGTCTCTATAAATACTGGGAGGTAACACGAAACAGCCAACTAATCTGAAAACATCAACTCCATCAACCAATCAGGATGTAACAACACAGCCAACCAATCCGCTTAC
Organism: Grayia smithii; assembly: GCA_032468115.1. Taxonomy (NCBI): domain Eukaryota; kingdom Metazoa; phylum Chordata; class Lepidosauria; order Squamata; family Grayiidae; genus Grayia; species Grayia smithii. The sequence continues at coordinate 68,999 of JANHFM010006565.1, forward strand.
AGCAACAAAGCCAGCACTCCACACCTCCACACCAGTATTTATAGAGAGACGGCAACTCCGATCATGTTTTGCTCTCACAAGCACGAAGCCAAAGACACCAGCCTGAAGATGACAAGTGGAACCTTGTCGAAACATTGCCAAGATAATCTCAATCTTACACGGGAAAAAAACCGAATACGCCAAGTCTTGCATATGCATATATTATATGCATCCTTGTACAAACCTGATGTAGGCATTTTTAAAGAAGTCTGGGGAATTAGCTCAGTTGAACATAGCCTGAGTAACAGACATATATTATATTGAACTAAAGAGGAAGGATAGGGTCCCAATGACCATGATATCAGCTTTGAAGCTTGAACTAATCATTCTTCATTCCAAGTGCTGCCTGACTTCCTATATCTTACCATTAGTGCTATCAAAGTAGGAAGCTAATCTGATGCTACTTATCCTTCTCTAAACATAACTGCCAAATAGCTTATTATGGCTGTTGCTTAGCTTTGCACTCAACTAAAGAACTGATGGGTTTGTTGCTGATCATTGTTGAATTATAATCTCCTGAGCTTAATCGCTGCTTCCCATCAAAGCACTTAACAGATCTGTTGTTGTTTCTGTTTTTGCCTGTTTCTCAAAAGACTGGTCATTTAGCCACTTAGTACCAACTGAGAAGGAGATGTATCTACTTCTGTAAGTCACTACCTGATCTTCTAAGATTCCACAATCAAGGTCTGGATACCAATATATCCCAGTATATAGTTTTGATTCCAAAGAATGATCACAGTATATAAGGCACAGCTGCTTTAAAGACATGCAGACAGATGCTACATTTGCACTTCTATCTACTTTGAAGCACTCAATCTGGGAAGGTGAGAAGGTGACTAGGCAGTACATTTAGATGACGTCCTAACTACTATTCTTTCACCACTTTCTAGGGTAGGCAGGAAAGCAGGGGTGAAATGCTATTGGTTCGCTCCTGTTCGAGTGAACCAGCAGTGATAAAAGCTACAGGTTCGGGCAAACCGGTAGTTAGCTACCAGTTTGATTGAACCAATAGTTTAAAAAGCTACCGGTTCGGTTGAAAAAAGTTTTAAAAAGCTACTGGTTCCTTCGAACCGGTATTTCCGACGATCAGCTCTGCCACACGGTTTAGCTTTGCTAGAAAGCAGGAAATCCTGCTTTCTAGCGAAGTTAAATCACGCAGCACTGCTGATCCCCCCCCCGCCCTTGCTGTTCTACTTACCTTCCCAAGCTTCCTTTTGGTGAGTACTGTGCATGCGCACATACGCAGCGCATGTGCATGCAGTGCGCATTTGGCATGTGCAGTGCATGCATGTGTATGCAGCGTGCACATGGCGCACATGCGCGACCAGTGAACTAGTAGCAAACTGGTTCAGATTTCACCACTGCAGAAAAGTTAACTATGCTGACTGAGTGCAGGTAGTCCTTGACTTACAACAGTTCATTTAGTGATTATTTAAAGTTACAACATCACTGAAAAGAATGATTTATGAACATTTTTCACACTTATGACAGTTGCAGCATCTCCGTGGTCATATGATCAAAATTCAGACACTTGGCAACTGACTCATATTTATGGCCCTTGCAGTCTCTTGAGATCTTGCGGTCACCTTTTACGACCTTCTGACGAACAAAATCAATGGGGATTCACTTGAAAACCGTGCTACTAGTTTAACAACTGCAGTGATTCATTTAGCAATTGTGGTAAGAAAAATCATTAAATGGGGCAAAACTCACTTAACAAATGTCTCCCTTAACAACATAAATTTTGGACTTAATTGAGGTCATAAGTTGAGAACTGCCTGTATTATTATTATTGCCTTTCTATACAACCTGGTGTGAGATTTTAATAACATTGCTGCTAGTCACTAGTAATGGAAGCTCAGGAGAAGAAATTATTCCTTTCCTTTTAGTTCACAATTCAGATTTTAGAAGACCTGTAAAATTTTGTGTAACTGCCTTTGTCACCCATTCATTCATACTGAAGTTTCTGTTCCCTGATATATTATCTATGTTACACTATTGTATAGATGCAGTGTTGGCGAATGTATTGTGTCCCTTACCTATAAATAAAGATCCATAATAATAATCAAAAGCTGTTGCAAAAGGCCAAGGTCAAACAATCTATCTTATACTCTATAATAGAATACTTTCTGCCAAACTACTCCCTTTAAGTGAACTATTCTTAAAGCTATAGGCAATCAGTCAAACAGTCCTTAGAATTGGTTTTAGGCCAGCAAAATAATTTAATTTATCTATTTTCTCTGTCTGGCCACCCACATGCCTACATGATTCAGGTAAGATGACTACATTTCCATAGAGTTGGAAATTTCAATGCCACTTTGTTTTTTAAAAAGATTGCAACAACAATACACTCCAGCTAAATAAGGTACCGAAATTATAAGAAAGTCAAGGCTGTCTCTCCATTCTCTTAGAAAATGAATGGCCTGAGCTTTTTCCACTACATCACTGCTAACAAAGGAAGCATACATACTTTCTTTTGTTATCCATCCCTCAATTTGCAAAGAGCTTTAGGAAATAACAGAGTTGAAAGGGACCTTGGAGGTCTTCTCGTTCAACCCCCTGCTAATGCAGGAAGCCCTATGCCATTTCAAACAAAAGCCAATTCTTATTTAAAGAATTGGCTTTAAAAGATATCTAACCACTATCTCTTTAAATTCCATAAATTCTCAAGGTTATTAGGTGATTCTTGATATTATAAGATACTTGGACTTCACTCTTGATTACCAATCTTCCTTCTTCAAAAAAGGTGGGTCAGCTTGTATAACCCGTTAAGAAATCTTTTTGAAAGAACATTCTGCACCACTTGGTTGTTTTTCCTGATAAATAAATAGTGAGCAGCACACCTATGCAAAGATGGAGATGAATAGAAGGATCTTCCCCACCCCTTCAGATACTGAATTCTGCTGCTGATTGAAAAATTCAAAAGGCAAAAGGCCTATGGCTAAGCCAATTCAGAAAAAGAAATATGGAACAATGGAGGATTCCTAATTTATCAGTTCTAATGTAGAAACCCTAGTGTTTGATTTAACATTCACAAACCCAGAGATAAATGAGAAGGGAATGATTTCAAAAGGTTATTTTTTAATATAAAATCCCTCTTAGAAATCCTTCTACTTCTGTCTACTTTTCCAATTGAGACACTAAGAAAACAGTAATGAATATTACTTTTTTGCACATACCTCAATAGTTAATTAACAACAAAGGAATTATTGTCTCATGACATATCCACTACCAATAGAGTTGGACTCTATTTAAAAAAGAAGCCCTAATTGCCTCAGAATGCTACTTACATGGGTGGAAAACTCAGAAAATTTCTGCCTACTGTAATGGAGGTCCACCATCAAGTACGGAAGATCTAGATACCCCATCTAACTTTTGCAGTGAACTAGAATGGGAGCATGTGACGTACACAAGCAATTACCTGGCATAAATGCATAGCCAATAGACTTCAAAGCTGCATTGGGTCATCAAAATATGCCAGAAAGGAACAAATAAATTGGCTCATTCAAAGAGCTTAAACTGCAAGTAGCAATTCTCTGGGACAGTTCATGGTTTCTTCAACTAGACTGAGAAAAAAAAATGTCTCTGAAAGCCAAGCACCAGTTTTTCTTTCAAATTTCTAAATTTACAACAATTTAGAAATGTTGCAAAAGTTTATTTTCAATGAAACCAATCTCTCTTCTACGATGGATTTAAAACAATGCAGTTCTGGATCTTCATTTATCCAGCCCACATTTGCTATGTTTTTTTTCTCTTTCTGAGATGTTACAATTCTAGCTGCCAGAACAACAATTGATATTAGAAAAGGAAGGCTGGTTCAGCAGCAGCCATCTTTAGATCAGTTTGGTGGTGGTGACGCTACTGAGCTATTCTTCAAAGATATATATGAGAGTTATGTGAGTACAAATCAGTCCTCTCAAACTATATGCCTTGCGTTGCGTTTGGATAGAACGTATTACTTCTAAATGCCGACATGGTTATGGTAGGCTACTGTTTCAAATAAATCCTCAAAAAAAAAAGAAGAGCTGGCTGAAGCTGCTGTCAGGTTTCTAGGAGCTGTTATTAAATTTGCTAGCATGCCTTGGGTAATCTATGTCTTCCACCACCTGAATTCCAGGTTCTCTGGAGTTGCCTCTAGAGTACCTATGTCCAGTTCCAGTTTATTTTTTGCCGAATTATTTCCATGACCACCAGTTCTGGGCATGAATCTGGCATGATCCTTTGTTTACCAAATCTCCAACTCTGTTCTGACCCATTTCACTAGAAATCAATATAGTTTCCTTTGAGTCAAACTGGTCTACATGGAAGCACCTCTGTTGGGTTGCTGTTGTGGATATGTATGTGTGTGTTTTATAAAACAGAAGAATTTTGTTATTGCCTTTCCCTGAGATATATTTTTTTTAGTTCCCTATCTATTTTACATCCCTGGGAAATCCTGATGGTCTTCCATTCAAAACCACACAGGTCCAACCCTGCTTAGCTTTTCAAATTCAGTCAAGGTCAGTAGATACTGCTACCTGCATTTGAGTTAATCCAGCCTCGATCTAATCCTATAAATATCCCTTAAATCTCCTTCTATCTGACTTGTTCATTACATTCCTGAAATATCTCTACTGTTAGGATAATCAGAAAGCAACAGAATGAAAAATATCTTTCTATAAGCCATTAAGTATATTGCTTGCAGTCCTAGATAATACATAAGAGACTGGATTTAGCACCTCTTCACTACCAGCATTGACAAGGTAATTATTCTGTAGCCATTCAGGAGCTGCAGATAATGACAACCATTTTCAAAGTGAGGCCTTACTCTCTGATTACATCCATTTCCAAAAAACGAATTATAAATCCAGTATATGCATGAAAGGAAGAAAAATACAGCAATTAGAAGTTCTAAAAGATACAGAATCACTTTTGGCTTATGGGAACACAGATTTAATTTGACATATTCATGGAAGAGCTAATTGGAGGCTGGGCATATGAAGCTGAAAGTCAGTCAAAGAAAACTGTGACACTTGTTGAACAAGTTTGCTTAAGGGAAAAGTTATTTTACATTCTTAAATGGTAAAGAATACTGTATTGCTACATTCATATAAGGCTGCCATAAAGAAACTCCAAGCATAAAGATTACAGAATTGGTTTCTAAATCTGGCAGGCACCTGATCTAAAGAAGGCTAGTAATTATTCCCTTGTAATATTTCAGGAATTTTCTGCCCTAAGGGTTTTTTGTTGCCATGGAAATATTGTTTTTAAATTTCTCTGGAGTTGTGCAAATTTCCCAATTTTAAATGTATTTTCTTTTGTTATTCACGGCTGTTTTTCCTTTTCCTTTTAAAGTATTTCAGTTATTTACTGTAAATTGACCTGTCTGTTTTGAATTTTAAAAATATATAAAGAGACCTATGTTTGAAACAAGATATAACTATAGCAACAAACATAGCAGAGGAACTGTTTACAGAGAAAATGACTCAGAAGGTTGAAAGTAGGATAGGCCGCAAGCCACGTGCCAAGGCTGATGGAATAAAGAATCAATAGTCAACATGACCTGGAAATTCCTTCTTGAAATGAAATCTAATTTAGAGTGACCCAACGTTATTAGTTGAAATTTTCAAAAGAAATAGAAAGTAATTGGTTCCATGCCAATGCAGCGTATATTCTGATTGTGGCTGTTCTTGAAGCTCCTGAGATGAAACAATGTTAGCTATCTTGACTGATAAATTAGGAGCTGTTGCTATGCCATCAAGTCAAGAACACAACATCCTATCACCTACCCAGGGAATAAAACTGTTTAAAATCACCTATCTAGCTTAACTGATTTTATTACCTACCTAACTTTTTTAAAAAAGCAAACTGCACACTGTCCATAGGGTTAAATTAAATATTACTGAGGGTAAATGCCTATCAACTTCCTGCAAAAATACTGTTACACTTCTAATATTAGTGCTGTTACATGCAGTCCTACTGTTGCATCTCTACATGCAAAATACTGCTACATGCAAAATACGGTTACACCTCTAATATTAGTGCTGTTTCATGCAGTCATAAAATGTTATCAGGTTATTTGAAATGTGTTTTACTATTGCACAAATAGGGAGTCAAAGAAAGAGGATGAGAGACAAAAGGAGAAAAATGAAGTGCCATGTCAAGCAAGGATATACAGTACACAAAAACTATTCACCTCAATCAAGCTGCCTGTTTCTTCAAATGTCTAAGTATCAACCATCAGGCAGTTTGATGCATGAGAATCTATACACTACTAAAATTCTTATGTCTTTTTGTTTGCAATCTTCAATCGTTGAACCAAGGTAACTGAAATTGGCTAAATTACTGAAATGAACCCATTATAATATATCATAATATTATAATGATATCATAATATCAAGCTTAGGTTAATAAAGTCAATAAATACCAAGCAGTTAATAAAATCATTCAACAGAACTACCTTCTTGCTGCTGCTCTTACCTGAAGATAAACTGATTGACTACCTAAAGCAGTGGTTCTCAACCTTCTTAATGCCGCGACCCTTTAATACAGTTCCTCATGTTGTGGTGACCCCCTACCATAAAATTCTTTTCATTGCTACTTCATAACTGTAATTTTGCTACTATTATGAATTGTAATGTAAACACCTGAAAGGCAGGTGTTTCCTCAACCTTTCTCACAAGCGCAATGGCCCACATCTAATGAAAATCAAAGTCTATGGTGCCTACTTGGAAATAGGACCTATTAGACTTGCCTGAAGATGGATAGAGGAGCGATGTGTCAGTTCCTAAGACCATTGGAAATATGTGTTTTCCGATGGTCTTAGACGACCCCTGTGAAAGGGTCGTTTGACCCCCCAAAGGGGTCCCGACCCACAGGTTGAGAACCACTGACCTAAAGGGTTCCTAAAGGAAGAAACTCATTCAGAATCCCCTCTTCCCTAACTACCATGCTATCCCATAAAAAACATTCTTTCTACACCCAGGGAATTGATAATGCAATACCTATACAATGGTTTCAACTGGGCAAAACCATAGCAATCCTGGTTCTGCAAAGATTGCTGGCAGGGAATGTGTTATTTCTTCCTAAACAAACTGGACAAGGAAGAACAATTGGAAATTAAATCTAAAACAAGATGGAGATGTTGCTGATCAGGAGGAAATTGGAGACAAAGATGAAGCCTGGGATGGGGAGGCAGTTTCCCAGAAAAGTCAGTTTGAGAATGTTCCTTCATTCCCAGCTGTCACTGTGGTTGCAGGTGATGGCCCAGGTAAGGGAAACATTTGAGTAGCTAAATTACTGGTTTGTTTGTGGCTCACTTTATGTTGCTCAAATGTGGCAACAGTAATCTATGCCTAGATTATAAATTGTCACCTGCACAGTACATGGGACCACCCTTAAAAAGGGCCCCCAAATTTTCAGTAAAATAGAGATTACATGCTCTCTTTCCACAGTCTGAGGAGAAGAGTTCCCTAAAGCTGTCAGTTGTTTCCTTCCACCTCTCATTTTTAAAGTGCTAAGTGATTGCTTTTAGTGTGTGTGCTGTCTCTCTCTCAAAAAAAAATCGTGGACAGAAGCAACTCAGTGAAAACAAAATAGAGTGCTTGGAAGAAGCCATCAATGTCAAATGCCACCTTTTAATGGATCAGTGCTAGTCTCTACCCCCTAGACAATGCTATTGAAGCATAGGAACTTCTTTCAGCACAGCCTTTCCTCTTTTGTTTCCAGAATCCATAACGGCTATAATAACATCCCTCTCTATCTAGACAATATCCACCTTTCTTATGAACCTCAGTCATGCTGATGTTGGGTGATGATTCACAACTCCTTGCCATCAACATCTAATTTCATTCAAATCCTTTGGCCTTTATTGCGGTCCTCATCCTTTAGATTAAGCCTTATCACTCCCATTTACCCTCTTTTACCAAGACACAAGAGCCTGCATTTGAATTTTTAAAAAGCAGTTCATTATATTGGCATTTCAAAGCACTTTCTCTCTTTCCTCTTCTGAGGTAGACCCATTTGTTCCTTTTCATCTAAAGTTTTCAGATAAAGTTTGTACCTGTATGGAACAATCCTCTTAACTGACTTCAGGAGATATGACTTACCAAGTCATTTTGGGCTTATTGAGCCCAAAATGTATGTTGATAAGCGAGACATTTGTTAAGTGAGTTTTGCCCCATTTTATGACCTTTTTTTGCCAAAGTTGTTACGTGAATCACAGCAATTGATAAATTAGTTATATGTTTGTTTGAATCTGGTTTACCCATTGACTTTGCTTGCCAGAAGGTCACAAAATCCGTGATCACATGATCCTGGAAAACTGCATGATAAATGTGAGTCAATTGCCAACTGAATTTTGATCATGTGACCATCGGGATGCTGCAATGGTTATAAGTGTGAAAAATGATCCTAAGTCACATTTTTCAGTGATGTTGTAACTTTGAATGATGCCTAAATGAACTGTCATAAGTCAAGGACTACCTGTACTGCTTCTCTTGGGGAATCAGCCTGGGATCTCATTTCTAGTAGATTTGCAGAAAGCATGCTGTTTCTCAACCCAATCCAATTGATATCTGCAAGATGACAAATGTAACATTGGAAGCCATATACCCTCCATCAGTATCAAGTACATGTACAAAAAAGATGGAGCTTAGATCGCAACACCACCTCTTACATCTTGCTTCTTTTGATATCCTCACTGTGGATGCACTTTTCCCCCTTGATATATTGAACTTATCTTGCAGGTGTGCCAGGATGTCTCAAAGTTTTCAGTCACAGCAGTTTGTCCCTGTCAAATACACCCTAAGCTACATGAACTACACATTGAAATCTATCTCTTCTAACTGAGACATAGAATCAAAAAGCTTAAGAAGAACTAAAAGACTAAAGATTCCAGACAGAAAGGGGAAAGGAAGAAAAGTGAAAAGATGGTATTTTGTCTTTGGTCAGCATTGGAACATGGAAAGTAAAAGAATATACTATATAACATTTTAAATATTTCAAGAGATTTTTGAAGAATAAAAATAGCAGCTACAGATTCAGCAATGAAATATGCTTCTATGAATAGATTATATCTAAAATAATTTGAAGAAGAAATTACTAATATGAAAGAGAATATCTAGGAAGTTTTATAAGTAATGAAATACATTTTGCATGATGCAGAAATATCAGAACATAAAGAATTTGCAGAAGTACTAGAAATAAATAAATAAATAAATAAATAAATAAATAAATAAATAAATAAATAAATAAATAAATAATGATAGAGGAAAAAAACCTAAAGTATGACAAGACAAGAAATTGACCAGGATTGAGACTTTGTAATGAAGTTGGTTAAAGCCTTGAAGAAATCTCTGAGATGAGAAATAAAAAATGGAAAAGAGATCATATCCTACAATATCATCCAAATGAACAAAAGATTAAGATTGTTAGAAGCAAAAGAAAGTAGTAAAAATTGGTTTATTTGATCAAGGTTAAAACATGTTTAGATAAATTTGGGATTCTTTAATGGATTTTTCTTCTGACACCAGGACTAAAATTTATGGACTTGCATATGGATAAGGGACAGGTTATGGAAAGAAGAGATACAGTATTTGCATGTAACATTATAGATGGTGATGAATTATGTTTGTACTTGTAACGAAGATAAGCTATTTCAAATAATTTTTCTTTTTATTCTTGTCTTTTTTCCCGTATACCTTTTATTCTTTTTTCTTTATTTTCCCTTCTTTCTGAATTTAAGCATGTATTTTCTTGTACTATTTTTATTGCAAAGGACTTTATGGCACTATTGCAAAACAAGAAGGAGGATCCAGTTATAAGTCAAGTGGAGATTGTCTGATTTATTATCTGATTGTCTGATTGTCGCCTAACTGGCAAACTGTGTTTTTTGTTGCCAGCAGGATCCAACAAGGTTTGGTGTTTGTAGCACACCTTATCTTTGTAACCATGATGATTGTCACATGACCCGGCTATATTTTGGTTACACACCT
>JANHFM010006566.1:41226-58810 GCA_032468115.1 Grayia smithii
CAGCTTTGAAACGGAGATGAGCACCGCCCCCTAGAGTCAGGAACGACTAGCACATATGTGCGAGGGGAACCTTTACCTATAGTAATAATTAGGTTTTTTCCAGGTGATGTATCTAAAAGAGAGGCTTGAGTAATTTTGTAATACAACCTTGACACAGTTTTTGTGGGGAAGCTAGGATAGTATTTTACTAACTAAAAAACTAGCATTGATATGAGACAGCTATACTCCACAAGGAAATTTCATTTTCTACCTTATGTGAACCCGTTCAATAATACCTCACTTACTTGTAATGTTCTTATTAATAAAAGATTGCACAAATTTACATATAATTTATCTCATTCTAACTTATTATGTAAAAGTAATTTTGGCTATTATTTTGGCTATATTTTTAATTTAATTGGTTAATAAAAGGAGGAAAATGCTTAGTTAAAATCTTTGAAAGCCTTCCTTTATCCCTTTATTTCCTGTTAGCTATCCTTTGTATTCATAATTCCCTGAATTACTAATTATTTCTATATAGAAGACCATAACTATTAGACTATTAGATGTATTCTCAAATTCCTGTATACCAATTGGTTAAAGGTTAAATAGAGTTATTCTCACAAAATCTGTTAGTTCAACTGTTTTAAGCTTTTTTCCAAATAGTAACAGTGCAAATTAAAAATTTAAAGCTAAACTTTCAATGTTGCAGTAGTACTAAAAGCTAACATTCTCAAGAATATATCTTGCCGGATTAATTATTCCACATTTGTTTTAAAAACAGATTGTTAGTTCATTGATTTGTAAGTACTTTATATAGATAATTTTTATTTTAATAAAAGGATTAAAATATTTTAGCTTGCAACATATGCATATCTTGAAAAACAATACTGTATTCAGAGATCTAGTCCCCATAATCTGTTTCATGTAAATTTAGTCTTTGTATCTGCTAACCATGTTCCATGTCTTATGTTATAGAAAACAAGACAGTGGGATCATATATAGTTAAGCCACAGACAGTGCATAAAAATATATGGACTATAATAAAACCCGGACAGTGCATGAATCCAGCCAGCAAGTGTTTATAGAAGTGTAATCCTTGGTTCAGAGCTTTATGATTTTTATCACATTTGTTAGTGATAGTGATCAAGTGAATTGTATTCAGTTTTGCAGATGGCAAATCCAGAATAGACAGGTAGTTATTGTAGTTAAAGAAAATAAAATGTAAATAATTTTGTTAGAATGAAAACTGGAATATAGGACATAGATATGTATCTTGAAAGCCATATACTTAAAAAAATGAGATTGTTGTTTATCACAATTGAAAATTAAACATGAACCGAAAATATGCCACTATAAAAAAGAAAAACCCTGGTGTGATATATGGCACAATAAAGCAACCACAGTAGAATGCATTGGAAGTAATCATTCTATTTTATTCTGGTTTATCTGAAACACTAGATCAGCGGTTCTCAACCTGTGGGTCGGGACCCCTTTGGGGGGTCAAATGACCCTTTCACAGGGTCACCTAAGAGCATCGGAAAGCACATATTTCCGATGATCTTAGGAACCAAGACACCGCTCCTCTAGCCATCTCCAGGCGAATCTAATAGGTCCTATTTCCAAGTAGGCGCCATAGACTCTGATTTTCGTTAAATGTGGGCCATTGTGCTTGTGAGAAAAGTCAAGGAAACACCTGCCTTTCAGGTGTTTACATTACGATTCATAATCGTAGCAAAATTACAGTTATAAAGTAGCAACAAAAATAATTTTATGGTTGGGGTTCACCACAACATGAGGAACTGTATTAAAGGGTTGCGGCATTAGGAAGGTTGAGAACCACTGGTTTAGTAGGAAATGCCGATGCATGTGGTGAATGGGAATACCCTTCCTCTTCCCAACACCCTCCTTTTTTTTCCCGAAGTGTGTGGTATAAGGAGTTGAACTGGCTTTCTGGATTTAATAGTATTAGCAATAGCACTGAGACTTCTATACCACTTCACAATGCTTTATAGCCCTCTCTAAGCGGTTTACAAAGTCAGCATATTACCCCCACAATCTGGATCCTCATTTTACCAATCTCAGAAGGATGGAAGGCTAAGTCAACCTTGAGCCTCTCAGGATCGAACTGCTGACAGTTGGCAGAGTTAGCCTGCAATACTGCATTCTAACCACTGCATCACCATGGCTCAGTGGTTAACATGAGCCCAAGAAGCCTTTGTGACCCATACACTTCTTATAACTATGTTAGTTATTATAACTGAAAGGAGGATTTTGAAATCCAAATGCTGAATTGCTGGAGTTCAATTTTGTATCCTTTTCAAAACACACATCCTTTCAAGCATTGAAGAGTTGCCTTCCAATTATCAACTGGAAACATGCCCTGACATACCAGATTTATGAAGCCACTCGAGAACAAATCATGCCTGAAAAAAGTATGGAACAGCAGCCTAGTAAGAAATAGCTTAATATTAAGCTTTCTAGTTGGTGCCATTCATGGGTAGAAATGATTTAATATAACTATGCTAAAAGCCTGAGCTTTGTGCCAAGATAGCAAGTCTACATAGAACCTAATCAATCCATGTCAACAAAAGGTCTCCCATAGCATTAAAATAGGTTGCTGCTGTATTATTGATAGTGAGCCAGGTTTATTAAGATGGAACAAAGCTTCAAATTCCATTAATACTTCTTCATCAGTCATTCTCAGTGTGTTAGACATCTTGAGCATAGAACAGTCTTATTTAGCTTCAAATGTCACTTGAAAATGCTAAGTGGCTCATTTGGTGGCATGATTCTCCTCTAAATGGCTTCTATTCAAATGCCTTTTGACCAAGCAGTCTACTGTTCTATATTTCCGAAATTATCTATTGGGTTCTCATTTTATCTTTTTTCCTGTTTTCTATACAACAAACCGACACCCACAAAAAGTTCCATAGTTGTTATAATACACTAGAAAACTGCCCCACTCCTTTGAAATTTAAGATTGCCTTTGTGTAAAAGCACTTCAAAACAAAACATATAATCTGAGTATCTGCATGGAGATCCCACTAGATTAAATTACAACCCCAGGCACATATACTAAATAGCAAATATTCAACTCTGCAGGATATACTTCTAAGTAAATATCCATCCTAGATGTCTGTCAATACACCACATGATACCTGAGTTGGTAGGATACAGGTAGCAGTATCTTGGCTTACAAAGTACCTCTAGGTTATAGATCCTAGGTTGCACAGAACAGAATGAGCATACACTGAGTAAACCTAGGCTTTGGTTTTCACTTCATACTAATCAATGCTGTAGAAGGCACAGGACCAACTAAAATTGGTAACTTATAAAGAAAATTACTAAAAGTGTTATGTGATATCTTAGATTGACCTAAACTATGATATGTAGTGGAAGTCAATAATTATGAGCCTACTTGATGATAATCATGCCGTAATGAAGGCTGAAAGTTAGAATTTAAGAGAGTAAATGTTAATGAGCATGAATGAATGAATAAAACTAGAGAACAATAAGAATTCATATATTGATGGCAGTTGTATATTACATTCCAGACAACTGCATTTAAGGGAAAACGGGTCAAACCAATGAAAGAAGCATTGCGGCACTTATAGTGAATGTCCTAGTCCTCTTCTATATTCATCAAAACATTTGATATCCAAAGGGGCAGCCTTTGCAGCACAAGCTAAACTAAATTATAGAGATTTCACTGACTCCAGTAAATGGACTTCATAGAAGAGCCAGATATGAGCTTTGGGGCGAACACTATGCAACATTTTGAATGTATGCAATCCAGAAAAAAAGAAAAAATATATAATAAATGGAGTGAATGGATAATGGCAACTAGATAAAAGATTACAGAAGGGTTTCAGTGACCAAGAATGAATGAGAGCAAAAACTGTTTGGTGAGCATCTGCATTGGAAATGATGCATTTCTTTCAAACAGCTGTTAGCAGACTATTCATGCATGTACCTGGCAAACAAATTAATATATCTAAAACATGACTGATTTGCCTATTTATAATGGAAGCCTGAGAGAATCATTGACGATCAGAAGTTGCTAGAAGGTTCTAAATGTGGAACAGGGCACTTTCTGCTAGTTTTAAAAATAAAAGTAAACTAGCTGCAGAAAATGAACAATACTGTAAAATAGGTTATCAATTAAATTAAATTGAATTGAAATTGAAAATGGCCATAAAAGAAATAGTAGTAATACATTAAATATACTGTATGTGGAATGGTTTCGATAATGTTAGAATGGTATTGCTTGCGGACATGAATGTACGTGGAAGATCAGAGTAGAGGTAGTTGTCAATTTATGGTCAGTCACTAAGTGACCATTCAAAGTTACAATGGGGACACACACACACACACTCACACACACACAGGTACTTATAACCTACACAGTTCTGAGAGCTAGGCTACCCTACAGCCATTTGAAGTGTCCCACAGTCACTCAATCATAATTACAATGTTTTTGCTGAAAACCTTCCAGTTTTTGGCAAAAAAAAAACCATAGCAAACAATGGGTTCTCTTAATGACTGTGCCCTTTGCTTAACTACCATTGCAAAAAAAAAGGTCATAAAATCACATCATTCATGTGATTATTCACTTTATGACTTTCATGACTTATGACCATAATGGGCAGACTTCATTACGGTCATATGTCAAGGATTACCTGCATTTGTAATTGAGATTGGACATGAAGTAAACTTTTAGTTAAATAACAAAAAAATGTGTACCATAATGGAACTAATGATGGGAAAATATATGGACAAATTTGAATAGATCTCTATATGAAGAAATGGATGAAGAAATGTGATAAAATGAATAAGCTTTAGTGAAATGAAATGCTTTTCAAACATTAGACGCTGAATTTGCTAAAAAGTAGGTATGAAGTAAGTAGAGAAAACTTGAAGAAAAATTCAATGCTTGTAGGTACTTCAACTCCGAAAGAGTAAGAAAAGTCCATTTGATTTTTTAAAAATATACTAATCAATAAATTAAAAAGAAAATCAGTAGTGATGATACAGGAATATTGATAGGGGAAAGACATCTGTATATACTTTTCTTTTTTAATAGTAATTTTATTACATATTACCATTTTTTAAAAAGCTAATACAAAATAAAACATAAAAGAAAAAATGCAGAAAAGAAAAAAATAAGAAAGAAAAAATAATATAGCAAAGAAAAAGCAAAGAAATATATAAAGAAATGACTTCCCCTTTCATCACAAGTATAATAAACATAAGTCACTTATCACCTTCTCTAAAAATACAACAAATGATCTCTTATTCCTATATCTCATCTCTTATCTATAAATGAATCCTTAAATCCTTGTTGTTCTGTCCTGGTCAGCAGAAACTCATTAAACATTGTCAAAGATAACAGCATATCTATTTTAACCTGAGAAGATGGACAGAAAAATCTGAAGATGTTAATATTCGTAGAAAGGCAGTGGGCAGTGAAGAAATAATGTTAAAGGAAGTAAAAACAGTTGTGTAGAAGAATGTGCTTGTGCCTACTTTGTTATATGGCACAGTACTTAAAAGTTGGATTGTCAGAAAAAGACATATTGAATATAAGTTGAATATAGTAGGAACATGAGTAGTGAGTAACAAAACGAAAAGGCCACCAACACTGACAGGACAAACTGTATATCTGTATACAAAGAGAAGAACAAACTCCCTTCTAGCACTGACGATGTTACTTAGTATGGTAATGAAACATCTGAAAGAAAACAACCCAGCTCAGAGAGTACCAAGGACCCCGGAGTTCAACCCTGAGTTACACACGTTCTCTTCTATAGGTAAACCAAAAAGAGCGTCAAGGAAAAATGGGTACTGGACAAATGTGGATCAAGTATACAAGTGAGTGACTCTAACTACTACAAAACAATTTAAGTAGCTTAATTAACAGAGAGTGAATGACCATCATATTGCAAACTATTAAGAAAGAATGAGTCAAAAAGAAGACCAAGAAAGCCGTGATTGGATCAAATTTGTGATCCATTCCCCAAAAAGAAACAGTGAGGAGTTTAAATAACAAAAGGCAAGATATGAAGTGGTGCATAGATGTGCTGGAAGCAAGACATTTTACAGATTCAGAAAGATACAAAAAGTATAGTCAGTTATGTTGGCCTAAACTATTTATTTATTTATTTTTCGAATGTATATGCCACCCTTCTCCCGAAGGACTCAGGGCGGCGAACAATAACAAAAAACATACAATAACAATTAAAATCAATATAAAACCCAATTCAAAATTTAAAACAATAATAAAAAACCCCAGGAACAGAATCAGCCCATTTGTTGGAATAGCCAAGTCTTTAGGTCACGACGAAAAGAGCAGAGATCGGGCGCCGTCCGGAGCTCGGTGGGTAACATATTCCAGAGGGTAGGTGCACCCACAGAGAGCGCCCTACCCCTGGGTGTCGCCAGCCAACATTGTCTGGTCGAGGGTACCCTGAGGAGGGCAGCCCTATGTGAGTGCACGGGACGGTG
This sequence comes from Grayia smithii, assembly GCA_032468115.1. Classification (NCBI taxonomy): domain Eukaryota; kingdom Metazoa; phylum Chordata; class Lepidosauria; order Squamata; family Grayiidae; genus Grayia; species Grayia smithii. The sequence continues at coordinate 47,713 of JANHFM010006566.1, forward strand.
GGAAGAACCCAGGAGATGGTCCTGCAAATACCCCGGACCTAAGCCATGAAGGGCTTTATGGGTGAGTACCAGCACCTTGAAGTGGATCCAGAGGACCACTGGCAACCAATGCAGCTCGCGCAGGAGAGGTGTTACACAGGAATAACGGGTAGCTCCCGTAACCATCCGCGCGACCACATTCTGTACCAGTTGGAGCCTCCGGGTGCACCTCAAGGGCAGCCCCATGTAGACTAGGTTTATTCTTTTTCTTATCTCATATATTTTGTTTCCTTGGATTTCTAGTTCATGCTTCTTTTTGCTCTTTGCCTACTGTTGTTTAGCCCCAAACTAAATACTGTCACATGGCAGCTATGGATTTATCTATGTGCATATCACTTAACTTTATGAACAAGTAAAAATGGCAATATAAAGCAAAAGAAACCCCCAATCCTTCCACTAAATAGAGGGCTATAACATAAGGGCGAGACAGTACAAAAAAAAATGGATATTCCAGATGGATCTATTTCTGTACTTCTTCCTGCACTATTAGGCATGTAATGAAACACAGGCTTTCTAGGATGTGCAGCAACCCATTCATTAACCGTTTAAGGTCCACTGAGAGTCATGGTCTAAAGGTATGCCGAGAAGCAATCCAAACCCTTTCAGACAAGCAACTGAGTAGATTAGGATGGTATGAAAGTGCCCTCTACTGGTAGGAAGTAGATTTAGCTGGTGGGGGAGGAATATCATAAAAACAGATCAAACCAACCATCTAACTAATCCAGCATTCTAATCAAAGTGGTTGACCAGATTCTTCTGGAAGCCACAAGCAGGACAGGAGTGCAAATAGCATCTTCTCATTTATGTTCCCCAACAACCAGTGTTGACAGGCATTTTGTCACTGGTATTGAAAAGAATATAAGCATCCTCATGATTGGATTATCTTCCACGAATTTGTCCAATTTACCAATGTGCTAGTAATGGATAGAATGGTTGAACTGGGACTCGAATATGTAGGTTCAAGTCTCCACTCAATCTTGAAGCTCATTGAATGACACTGACCTTAACACACTCTCTGTCTAATCTACCTCCTGGCATAACTCTTTGGAGGATAAAAATGAGAGTGAGTTCCTTAAAAGGCAGGATATAAATGAAATAAATCAATAAAGTCACCCAAGTTTGTGGGTACCATTTCATCATGCTGGAAAGGCAGACTTACACTATTGAAAGTTTAGGTGATTAGATTTTGGATCTGCTGAATTGAAAGCATGTCATTTTTCCATTCTTCTTGGGCAGCTTTAGATATTTTTCCTCTCACAGAATTGAAGGAGAAAGACATTTGTAAAATAGCCCAATTGGTCAGAGACAAAAAGAAAAAAAGCCAAGTTATTTGGCTTTTATGTCTGCAGGCTGAGCTCTGCGTGTCAAGGAGCATGTACAAGACATTGCAGCTGATTCTATTTTTCTGAGACATTCTCTAATTCATCTATACTCCCCCAATCTTCACCCAATATTAAATGTACAGAACTTAGTTCACTAATCTTACTCATTAAATTCAGCAGCTCTAATATTGGAGTGTGAGTAAATATCATGTTGTTAATGCAACTGGAATACTTCATTAAAGGACATGTTTTGCAGTGTCCTAATGTTACTGTGTTTTGGGAAGGCATAATTTACAAGCATTAATTTATTTTTGAAATACTGTTTAATATTTTTGTATGCACATGTTCTTTTGAACTGCATATTTGCAACATGGGAATTGACAGCTGGACAGCAGAAATGGATTCTCCATGCCATTATTAATGTCAAGAGTTTAGTTCTTCAACATTACAAAGATAAATTTATAGCCCCGATTATTCAGTGGATTGAAACTGATGTTACTTTCACCCTATGAATGAATTGCCTACAGTCATAGATTATGCTGGACGATTACAATGAATTGTAAAACAATTCCATTGAAATTGTTACATAAAGAATTTCATACGTATGCATGAGAAACTCTTATATACACAATTTATCTTGCATTGTTTTTTTTAATTTTTTCTGTCTTTGTGTTCTGTTTTATTAAATAAATTAAGCAAAAGCAGATATACAATATTGGAGTAGTCATTATTTCTATTAGTTGTTCCTGTTCCATGGTACATGGCTACCACGATAGTTGAAATATTTGGATCTGACATCTCTGCTTTTAATGGTCCCACTTATCCTCCATTTTGACACAAAAGACAGTACCTGCCAATGACAGTATGTGTCAGGCAGGTAGGAAGACAGGCAGAGGCAGGTTGGATAACTGGTTTTGGTCAGATGAGATTTCCAGGTGATTACTTCCTTCCTTCACAGGAATAAGGGAAGGGACAGGGACATGATGACACATGTATATTTTGCTATAAATAATGTGACTTACAGTACATACTTGTATCACATTTCAGGACATGATATAACTGACAGAAATTATGGAAGTGTCATCAATGGTACAATGATATGATGTACACATAGTCATTTGATGCTAATGTGGCTTATAACAGACATCTATGGATGCAAGCTATTGTATGAGAAACAGACTGCACCCCAAAATGAAATGTGACATCAGAGCCCAATATGACATCAGACTGTTTTCTCAGAGGTAGAGATTGTTCTTAGGAACACTGAAATCATTGTAGTTGTAATATTCCAATAGACATAACAGGTAATAGCAATGCCAGGGATAGAAACTCTAGGCTTCTATTCTGCTTCCAAAGTTACTTATAATTTAACTCCTATTAAAATAACCTTGTAAATAATCAGTTGAACACAGTTACTTGCCTACCTCAACTCTTTCTCAGGCTTTTTCAGATTCCCACTATCTCAGATAACACTCTGTGATGACTCAAGTATATAGTATACATACATATATACAATGGAACATCTTCTTACCTTTGTGAAAATATGTGTGAATTCCCATACAGCACGATCTTATGGATGCTTACTCAGAAGTAAGTCCCACAAAATTCAGTTGGACACTCCTTATAAAATAAACTTAGGGGTACAGACTTTCATGCATATTGGTTACTATATTATGCTGTCACCTTAATTGGTAACTTTGGATGCTGTCACAATGATTTATGACAACTGTAATAAAAGTGCATTGGCATGCATTTTCAATATAGGCAAGGCCTCAGGTCTGTTTTGGCTAGATTTGATTAAAATAACAAGCCTATTTTAATAAGTTTAAGAGAAGAGGCATGAAACAAGGCAAACAGGAAAAATTTTCAAGCCTTGCTTAATAATAGTTTTGGACAAAGGATTTTAGTTCAAATTATTATACCCTTTGGATAATGCAGAGCCACTCACTTTGTCTTAGTCTAACCAACTTCACAAGGTGTAAGAGTGGAGTGAATCATGTGTGTCTTCTTAAACTCCTTAAGAGAAAGCTGGCAAGATAAATCTAGAGAAACTAAGAAGTATTTGCATACCTACCAGTCCTGACCTCCGCAGATGGCGTTTTATCCTGGTGTTGCTGAAATAGCCTGCAAGATGCTTGTCTGTTAAGCTGTTGTAATTTGCAAGATATCTGAAATGAACGTACCAGCAGAATATGAGAATATAATTGTTGTTTTTTTAAAAAAATAGAAAATTAAAGGGATCTACAATAGCATAGATGTTAAAATCACTTTTTTTTTCAGAATTGAATGGCTCTGCCCAAGCCTAGAACCCAGCTAAACTGAAGTATACTTTCAGTCATTTACAATTTATTGATGTGCTGGATAGAAAATATGAGAGTCAAAGTCTCTTCTGTCTAATAGGGGTTAGGCTAGGAAAAGTCCTCTATAATTTGATGAGGCTATTGCAGTTAATATAAATACTCCTGCATTGGGTATTAGCTATTCCCAGCTTAGTTTGTTAGCTGTAAATTGTGGGGAAAAAGAGATTAAATCAGTACCTCTTTTAGATATCAAGCCAACCAAGGAGATACTAGCACATCACAATAATATGATGAACATCTCAATGGGCTGATTCATCATTTTTTTTCTGCTCTTTTATTCTGCATTAATCCTATGCCTCTGAAACTAGATTACATCATATCAGGATATTTAGTTTTAATAAACAAAACACACTCTGATGGTGGGGGGGGGGAAGAAAAGAATAAACTATTTTCTTTATAAAAACATTGACAAAGGCAAAAGAATTACAGGAAGTTTATTTTTGGTTTCACAATAATCCCACAGGTAGCCTACACAAGATAAATTAAACTTTAAACACATAATTTAGTTTGCTGTGTTATGCCTGGTGATTAAACATGGGTGCTATAGCAACTGTTTTATGTTACTTTCTTTATCCTGTTGTTTGCATTTGCATCTGAAACTGCCAGATTACAGTAATTATACCAAATATTGATTTAGTGTGCTTTGCTGGCTCTGGTGTTCTGCATGGATTGGGGGAGGGGAGGAGGAATGCTTCACCCAATATCCTTTTACTTACTTCCTTCTCAGTATTTCATGGCCTACCTAACAAGTTAAAATGCAGGAGATTTATCCACTGTGATTCCACATTAGCTACTCTAAATAAGGAAAGAATAAGACAAACAAGCACTCAAGGTTTCATTCTTTACATTGAAAAGGCTTCTTACAAAAGACAAAAATTGCTCCTTCGGTGTACTAACGCCTGTAGTCTTAATCGTCCTAATTCAGGGTTTTAGAGAAAGAAGAAAACGGAGACATTAGTGTTTGTCAAAGAAAGACTGGAAGGAAGCATTGCTGAAACAGAAAGCTTTTTTTTTGTTTTTAGAAGATACTTGTCTTCTAAAAAGGCACTGTGAACATGGTTCTTATAATCCCCTAAATTTCTTGTTTGCATGTTACCATTGAGCAGCAGTTCACATGGAGGGTGAACAACAGCAGGTTCTGACCAGTTCTGGAGAACCGGTAGAGGAAAATTTGAGTAGTTCGGAGAACCGGTAAATACCACCTCTGACTGGCCCCGCCCCCATCTATTCTCTGCCTCCCGAGTTCCAGCTGATCAGGAAGAAATGGGGATTTTTCAGTAACCTTCCCCTGGAGTGGGAAGGGAATGGAGATTTTACAGTATTCTTCCCCTGGAGTGGGGTGGGAATGAAGATTTTACAATATTCTTCCCCTGCCATGCCCACCAAGCCACACCCACCAAGACATGCCACGCCCACCAAGCCACGCCCACAGAACCTATAGTAAAAAAAAATTGAATCCCACCACTGACCTGTATGGAGTTAAAAGGAGGAGAATTATGGATTTGTGGAAACAGATTTTGGTAAAGGCTGCTTTGCCAGACTAAATTGGGAATTCTAGGAGTTTAAACTAGGCATTACAGCAGAGCAGTAATGCTGTTCTGACAGCCTAATGAGGAACAGTCTTGGAAACTAAGTGAAAGACTGATCTTGTTGCTGTCTGACCACAAGCTTGTTCATGTTTGATTCTTGGAAAGAAGCAAGGTCAGGCACTGGATATTTATACTGGAAAGTAATAATGCACTTCAGAAAAATGAGGGCACAGGAGTCAGTGGCCTTATGGTTGGTGAAGACCACAAGTTATCTGTGAGCATCAAAGAAAATGAAAATAATCCTGGCTGTTGATATAGTGCAAGTACAAACTGAATGAAAATATGGGGGGGGGGGGAAGATTGTGAAGATGATACCAAGCAGTGGTGGGTTGCTCCCGGTTCGGGCCATTTCGCGCGAATAGGTAGTGGTGATGCTGTGACGTCACCAAACCAGTTCTACGCGACCAAGAGCTGGCCCCACCCGCACGCCTCTACCTACTGTTCTCAGCATGGAGCGTGCAGAGCAGTGGTGGGTTGCCCCCGGTTTGGTCCAGTTCACGCGAGTAGGTAGCGGTGACGCTGTGATGTCACCGAACCGGTTCACAGCGTCCCGGACCCGGGCCCACCCACATGGCTGAACTCACCTTATTTTCAAAAAATCGCCGAAATTAGCTCTCTGCGCATGCGCAGAGCGCTTTTTCGGTGATTTTTTGGAAATTTTATTTTCTGCGCATGCGCGGTAGCGCGGTTTACGTGCGCGCGCGCGCTTTGCGCATGCGCATGCACACGCGTGCACACGCGTGCACGAAGGGAACCAGTAGCGAAGGTGGGTAGAACCCACCCCTGGCGCAGAGCATGCTTGCGCACATGCGCAGAACACTTTTTTTGAGGTTTTTCGGCAAAAAAAGCTGCACATGTGCGGGAGCGCCCGTTCGGGACGCACATGCCAAACGCACGCTCTGCGCGCTCCAATCACACGCGAAGCGCATGCAGTTTTAGAACCGGTAGTAAAGGTAAGTAGAACCCACCCCTGATACCAAGTTACAGTAATCTGAGGCCGCAAATTCTTCAGGATTATGAAAAACTAACTAGCCATTTATAGTACTCCTGTGAGCCAGCTGGTCAACATATTTGCAGGTCTCCATCTCTCCACAGAAGTGTTTCGTTTTTAAATTAACCATGGAAAAACGGGCATTGAGAGTTTGGTTTTGGTTCTTTGAAGTCACCTTAAAAATTATTATTTTTCCTTGAAGCCATCAGAGTTAATACTTCGATCTCCTTTCAAGATCATCAAAATGTCAATAAAATCCAAGAGAAAAACTGCACAAGTGCAGAGATCTACCGACCTAACTCATCTGCAACACAAGACTTCTAGCTTTGGTAGATAGCTTCTAATCAGACCTGGCATTCAGCCCCTTTATTTAAAAAATAAAGTAGTGAGGTAGCACAGTTCATAGGAGAGCTTAATTCCTCAAACCAAATTAGCTTTTCTGCCACTCAGGAATTCCAGTACAATGGCAGATAATATGACATCACTTGCTGCCTGCCTAGATATAGTTTCCACCAACTTAATGAGTTGTATACCATTCACTCAAACATGCACAAATTATTGAAAACCTAGGCTAGGCTTTCTTTTATAAATGCTGATAGCAAACTATTGTACAAGTATAATGTTTACACTGCTGGAAAGAACAGAAGGGAGCAACCCTCTTCCTAGTTACCTGTTCCTGATCATGAATGGAACACTATTTGTTTACCACAACCTTACTGATCATTACGGAGGATAAGAGTGAATAAAAACATCTATAGGTGAGGCGAGGGAACACATGAAGAAATTTCCTAAGAAGGAACATGCTAGTCAAGATCAAAAGCCCATTTCAATTCAATCTGCCCACCAAAGGTATCATATAGGAAATAGCTCTCTCCAAATGGTCTTCTTAATCATTATGGTTCAAGGCCAGGCTGTCTGATTCTGAAGGCAGTGTGACATCAATATGATTAGGAGCCATAGTTTTATCCTTCAGTCAATCTGTCTACACAATCAAAGCTATCAGAAGTTATGCCCCTCACTACATCATGTGGAAGTGAATTCCAGAGTTTATTTACCCTCTATGCCAGGGATGTCAAAACTCAAGGCCCCGGGGCTGAATCCAGCCCACAGGGTGCTTAGATCTGGCTCATAGGGCCGCCCTGGAAATAGCAAAGGTCGTTTGCTGTGCCTCTACCAGTGAAAATGGAGGGGCCTTCTCAAGCTCCATTTTTGCTGGCAGAGTGTTCTGGCCATCACAGGTGCCCCCGACATGAGTGACGTCGAGCTGGCCATGCCCACCTGGCTCCCCGAGGTCAAACACAACCCTGATGTGGACTTCAATGAAATTGAGTTTGACACCCGTGCTCTATGGGAAGAAATCCTGCTATTTCCCAGCTATGAGCTTTCTACCATTCAGCTTAGTTAGATGATTCAGGGATGTGTATTATGAGAAAGTGTGGCCTTATACTTTGGGGCAATTAACAAGAGAAGGTTTTTAAACATTTATTCTAAAAATATAAACTCACCTCAGCTACTCAACATTGTCGTGGTGTAGCTAGAAGACACACTCTTCTCTAGGATATGTACCAAGTGATTGCATGGGCAACATGATTCAGTGGAGGCAAGAGAAATATTAATTAGTCATCTCTATGATATTTTTTCTTTCTTTGGAAACGTGTGGGCACTGAGACTAATTACCTTATACAGTCTTCAATTCTAAAAGTTTTCATGAAGTGTTACAACTAGTGTTTGAAAACGGGTCCCAGAACTCCTGTCATGATAGAGTTCACTTGACAAAGCTAAACATCCAAAGTAGATGAAACCAAGGTAGACATATATAGTCCAAAATTGCTTAGTGTCCATCAGTCTACCCATGTACTTGTGCAGTGTGCTGATTAAACTACACTCCTCTCAAGTATGGTATCTGTATTGACTTGTCTTCTGCTGTATGAGTTTCAATTTCCAAGTTCCAATATTCCCATATTTATTGTAACCTTTGTCGATTATGGAGGAACCCTATATTAATTACAAGTGGCTCTTTTCTACTAATCTTTTCACTTACAAAATTAAACAAATCTTTCAAGGAGATTTATCAGGAATTCTTTTCACCCTGACTCTTTCACATTTTAAGCAACCAAATAAGCTTACATACATTAGGACTAAAAGAGAAAAAGCAAAAGCAAAAGTCAATATTGAAAGAGGCCTTTTGAAAAATCCCATGAGCTAGCAAATGGCTGATCTTGAGTGATAATACACTTTTATCTATTGATTTTTCTTTTTGATTAAAAAATATTTTCACCAGAAGCTGATTGGTATTAAAAAAAGAAGTCAATGGCTTGCAAAACTATGCTATTAGGTTAGGCCAGTGGTGTCAAACTCAATTTCATTGAGGGGCACATCAGCGTTGTGTTTGACTTCCGGGGTCAGGGTGGGTGTGGCCAGGGTGGGCGTGGACAACTTGACATCATTCGTGTCGGGGACATCTGTGGTTGCCGAAGTGCTCTGCTAGCAAAAACGGTCTCCAGAGCTCCATTTTCAGCTGCGGCGGTCTCCAGCTATCCTCTGTCAGTGAAAACGGAGCTCAAGGGGTGGCCCCCCTGAGCTCCGTTTTCACTGGCAGTGGGCAGCAGGAGGCCATCCCAGCTGAAAACGGAGCCTGGGAGGGCCACAAGCAGCTCTCCCGGGTTCCATTTTTGCTGGCAGAGGCACTGTGGGCTGGTCCTTTGATGTATCTAGGATGGCCCCAATGGCCAGATCTAAGTACCCTAGGGGCCAGATAAAGCCCCTGGCCCTTGCATTTGATACCCCTGGGTTAGGCTATTCTGAAAAGCTTCAGTTAATACCTCCCTTTTCAGCTGCTATCCTTCTTCTTGAAAAACACAGGTCATGAATCATTTTTTCGTCTGTAACGCATTTTAAACTGTGTCTATTGTTCCTGGCCTAAAATTATGAGTAAAATACAAGAGTAAGATTTTTAATCTTATTTTATGACATAGGCCAAGGAAGCTGCTCAGAATAGCTGACAATTGAAATGGCATGTAAGAACAGTAAATAAAACATTTCATGTAGGAAAAAAACCCTATCCAGAAATAGCAATGGGTCAAAACCAAGGGAAGTGGGTGCAAGTCACAAAAATTACATGGTGTCAATTGCTTACTGGACACAATTTAAAGTCTTGCTATTGCATTCGTTTTAAAGGGTTTAAGGGCAGCCTCTCTCACTACAACCTTCTTAAGATCTACTTAAGGTCTCTTTGCAGATGCCTCCGTTAGCCTGTTAGCAAAAGGTTGGTCTTTGCGATATGAATTAAAAGATCCTCCCTTGTGCTGTTTCTGGGTAATGGAATACACTTAAAGCTGTGTGTGTTTAGTTCTCACACAGTTAGTGAAAAACAAATATGACCACCGCAAAAGTAAAGGACAGATGGAAACAGGCCAACATTTGCAAACTCGGGGGGCAAGTTGTACCCACCCTGAGGCATAAAGAAAAATAAAATGCAAAAGAGATTTGTTTCTATAGGCTGGTTTTTGAATAACAACAGATGCTGCCTTTTGTTGTTGTTGTTGTTGTTGTTGTTGTTGTTTCTAACTTCTTATTACTTGTGGGCAGGGGTGAAATCTAAATTTTGTTACTACCGGTTCTATGGGGGTGACTTGGTGGGCGTGGCAGGGGAAGGATACTGCAAAATCTTCATTCTTACGCCCCTCCAGGGGAAATTTCCATTCCCACCCCACTCCAGAGGAAGGATATTGCAAAATCTCCACTTCCACCCCACTCTGGGGGCAGACAGAGGTGATATTTCTCAGTTCTCCGAACTGCTCAAAATTCCCGCTACCGGTTCTCCAGAACCTGTCAGAACCTGCTGGATTTCACCCCTGATGTGGGGGGAATTCACTGGAGAAAGCAACTGTGTTTGGAAGAGTTAGTGGCAAAAGGAAGGAAGGAAGGCTGCCAAAGAACACAGTACTTAGACACCATCAAAACCAACACCAGCCAGAACATAGAAAAAATCAAAGAAGTAGTGCAAGATCAGAAGATGTGAAGCAGTGGTGGGTTTCAAATTTTTTTATTACCGGTTCTGTGGGTGTGGCTTGGTGGGTGCGGCTTGGTGGGTGTGGCAGGGGAAGGATACTATAAAACCCCATTCCCTCCCCACTCCAGGAGAAGGATACTGTAAAATCTCCATTTCCTCCCGGTCAGCTTGGACTCGGGAGGCAGAGAATAGATGGAGGAGGGGCCAGTCAGAGGTGTCATTTACCGGTTCTCCAAACTACTCAAAATTTCCGCTACCAGTTCTCCAGAACTGGTCAGAACCTGCTGAAACTCATTCTGATGTGGAGAGACCTGAGATCACCAAGAGTTGGACATGACTGAATGGACAACAAGAAAATCACTACCCAGAATCTTCCAGCCTAAAAACCAAAACTTCACATTGTGGCACCCTCCTAGGCCCACTAAACCTTTCTTCTCACCTGCCAAGCTACCTTCCTTAAATGAAAGGATACTTAATTAAAACAAGCATACTAATGAAAACTCCCATACTAAAAACCAAAGCAGCACCTTAAAAGATAATTTTCCCATCAGCCAATGAATGTAAGCCCCATGTGGATCCCAAAGGCATTCTTAGAAAGTACCAAATATATTTTTCTAATTGTGCCCATCAAAGATTCCAAAATTTCAATCAGAATAGAGCTGGAAAGGATCTTGGAGGTCTTCTAGTCAAGCAGGAGACCCTATACCAGTGGTGGGTTTCAAATTTTTTTACTACTGGTTCTGTGGGTGTGGCTTGGTGGGTGTGGCATGGCTTGGTGGGCGTGG
>JANHFM010006566.1:66580-77464 GCA_032468115.1 Grayia smithii
CTGGCTCCCGGATGGAGGAGGGAGCGGGTCACTCGAAACAGGGCGGCTGGGCGGTTCTCTGCAGACGCTATGAGGGCTATGCTAGTTGGATTCAAATGAATGTTAGCTCAGCAATCACTGAATGCCAAGGAAAGAATATTGGAGGACCAAGTATACAGATAGGATTTGCATTTTGTGTACTTGGCAGTAGAGTTAAAAACAAAGAAATAACAGAAAAAACTAAGAATAACATTCCCCAATATGTGATCAGAACAATTTTTTTAATAAAGGCCTTTTTTTTCAAGTTGTATAGATTTTGCTCATGTGATCAAGAAAAGAATTAGCTGTAGAAAACAGAGATTGTCAAACAAAACATATTTATCTTTATGGAAAAGTATGAAGCTGGGTTTTTTTATGTCAGCATAAATTGGTCCTCCAAACCTCGACACTTTTACTACACTATATTAATCCAATAGCTTGTATGTCCTCCAAATACATTTATAGCATTGGCTTCAGTTTATTGCCTTCATAAAGTTCGTATTAGCTCACTGAATTTCAGACTGGTTTGTTCATTCTTTATGAAGGAAGTTTGTCATAGATCTTGCAAACAAAACATAACCTATTAAAAAGGAAGGCCTCCAATAATTTCCATTTTCCGTGAGAATCCCACATGCATCTCAAGTAGATGGTATAAAATTATATTCTGGTAAATGTTACAATTATTTTCTTCCTTCAGAATCAAAAGTGATAGAAATGAAATGCGTTTAAAATAATACTCGTATGACACCTTCTGGTGGGAAGTCAGTAAGCTCTCATAATTACTTCAATACCAGTGAGAGGCCTCATCAACAGAAAAAAGGCAGAAGATCTCCAATATGGTTTGAAAAATTATATGCATTTAAAATTATCTCTCCAGATGCTTTGGATTAGAATTTCAGTAATCCAATGGGTGAAATTTATGGAAATTGTAGCCCAAAATACTGAAGATTTCCTATCTCCACCTTATATCATGCTTGCTTTTAAGTTGAAGTTAAGTTGAAGTCCCTTATAAACAAATAATATGCATATTTACATCCAAATTATAACAAAGGGCCAATCTTGACCTCTTCCTTAATCTTTTCCAACAAAAGATTGCGGGAAACTCTTGTAATTCTTATTATCCTAGCCTAAATCTGAAGGTGAAGTACTTCAGTCATCTAATGAGATGACAAGACCCTGATGTTGGAAAAGATTGAGGGCAAAAGGGCAAAGTTATGGCAGAGGATGAGATGGCTAGATAGTGCCATTGACACAACATGAATTTGGGGAAACTCTGGAATACAGTAAGGACCGGGAGGCCTGGCATGCTGTGGTCCATGAGATCACAAAAAAATGGACACAACGTGGTGACTGAACAACAAATCTTTCCCAAGGTTCAGCATATGCTCTGGGACCACCAGACCATGGAGAATTTTGGATCCTTGCCTACAATGGAGGAATGGATGGTGAAAACAATGGAACTTGCTGAGATGGCCAAATTGACTGATTTAATCAGAGTAAGGACATTGTCTATGTTTATCAACAATTGGAAATTCCTTATTAATGTTTTCAGGGACCTGGGGGAAAAATGAAGTTATAATAGTTTTGATGATTAGAATAAAAATAATAATTATAGGAAAAATGTAAACAATGCTATAACCATAGAGTAAGAGGTTGATTTATATTTATACTTATAACTGCTGTAAAAAAATCAAGCCACTTTTTAAATCTTTTTTTTCTTTTGATTTCTTCTGCATTTTCCTTTGCTCTTTTCTTCTTTCTTTTTTTCACTCTAAATACTATCTTGTTAGTTTTTTTCTGTTTTCAAAATTCTTATAGTTAATAAAAAAGAAAGACAGCTTTAGATCATCATCAAAATACTCTTACCTCAGCACTTGTGAAGGGCTTTGATGGGCTTTTCAATATTGGGATAATTTTTGTAAGTAAATGATCAGCAAATCTATGTGGTTTTTTTCTGTTAGAATATAGTCAATTTTACTTGGAATGCCAGTATAGAGAGCCAGGCTCTTTATAAAAGAAAAAAAAATGGAACAGAAATTTCATTCACCCTTGCTTCTAGTCTCTACCCAAGTCAATTACAATGTTTTCAATAGATTTCTTAAATTGCCTCCCTGTTTTTAATTTCTACTATCCATCTACTGAGAAACAGAACATCAATTTTCTTCTCTTTATTGTTTACAATTATTTACTTGTTTCTTACTTACTTGTAGACTGCTCATTCCTGGAACCTCTGATTGGCTAATAACATCAGGATAAAATAAAATAAACCAAGTACATATAAAAAAATGACAAGCTAAGAAACATAGAAATGCCATATATCTGCAGACTCTACCTTTGGTTAGTGGTCGGCAAACCGTGGCTCATGAGACACATGCGGCTCTTTGGACCCTCTGCTGTGGCTCCCTGTCCCATCACTGGCTGGCCCCGCCCCTCACTCTCCCTCGCCTGGCCTAAGAAAGTAAGGGTGACAGCGGGGGATGGAGAAGCGACCGGGGTGATTCTCCGGTGCCTCACGCTTGCTATTCATTGGTGCTGGGCATGCCTTCTGGCCCTTGTTGGTGCTGGGCATGCCTTGCTAACACAAGGGGTGGGGTGGGAATGGGATCCGGGATGAGGAGACGGGCCCGCAGCATGGGAGGCGGCGAGCCGCAGCTTTAAGAAGCTCAGGGCAGCCACCAAGCTCCACGGGGCTCTTGACTATTCCTTTTATTTCTTCTTTTTTGAAATCCGGGCTGGCTGAGGAATGATCGCCAGCCATGGAAGAGGCTTCCCTTCAGGTGACCCTCCTCCTCCCCCTCCTTCTCCTCTCGTGATCCCCTGGCCAGCTGTGGTGGGGCTGAGAGGGTGAATCATACTCAGAAGTTAATTGGAGATCAATGTAGTTCCCAATGCAATGGGGTCACCCAAGTACATAGGGACTACCTTTTACTGCTACATTGTGTAACTGCTGCACTTCAAGGGCAGCTCTATGAAGAATGTTGCAGTTTTTCAAACAGAAGATGGCTATAGCATGAGTGATGAGTGCAGGGCCTCCCAGTCCAGGATAGTCACAACTGGCACACAAGACATAGCTGTGCAAAGGCCTCCTAGTTAGACCTGTCACTGTCATCAAGCAGCAGCTGTGACTTTTTAACCCCCAAATCTCCTCCCATTGACTGTTTCCAATTGCTTATTTGTTCCCTGTGACTATCATTAAGTTTTGTACTTTATGATTCATGACAAATGTATCTTTTCTTTTATGTACACTGAGAGCGTATGCACCAAGACAAATTCCTTGTGTGTCCAATCACACATGGCCAATAAATAATTCAATTCTATTCTATTCTATTCTATTCTATTCTATTCTATTCTGTTCAGGAAGAAAGTATAATAGAGCAACACACCATGTTTATTCGGCATTGTCAATTAATGCTGATTGCTTTTTTTGTTTTTTAAATGCAGGTATATAAAATGCTGTTCCTTCCATAAAAGTTTTTTGAAGCCCAATAGGACTACCTATAGCACCATGTCTTCTTTTCTACAGTCACTGATTACACAGACAGAGCCTTGCTTTGCTATGTTTGGGCCTGGATTGGAAGATTTGGATCAATCTTTGGTATACACAATGATGGCAAGTCCAGACATTCTCCCACTAGGTGGCATGCCTTCTAGACAAATACAGGGTAATGTGGTTTTCTTTTTCTTTTTTGTTTTATAAACTTTGTGAGAACATAAAATGAATAAAACTAACAAGAATGAATATTAACAATGAAAGAAGACAATAAGAAAGACAAAACTGCAGAAACCAAAGAAAAGGGGGTGGGGAATGAAGAAATGACTTCTCGTTATAAGTATAGTGTAAATTTATTTTTAATTTTTATTTATTTAGTAAACATACAGTATTATTTTTATTTGTATTTATTTGGTAAATGTACAGTTGCTTAGAGGTGATTCTAGGCAGCTTATAATCATAAAAACAAGCTAAAATGTTAAAATAATGTTAAAATTGGTTTAATATTAGCAAGATGGGAAGGAAGGGAACATGATGCACCCAGGAAGGAGATGGGATCCTGTCTCAACCTGCTAATCACCTCTAGGATAACATACCTCCATTGGAGATCCAAGCAAATTGGTAGATGCAAGTCTTTAGGCTGTCAACTTGCAAAGTTTTCAAGTTGCCATGAATAGGACGGAGGGAGAACGGAGGGAGCTGGTTGATTGTTATAACTGAAACGACATTCCACAGATGCCTGTATACCGCAATCACTAGAAGAGCTTTGGATTTCACAGCCAGCCAAAGTGGTTAATTGGAGAATGTGATTTATGACATGGCCAGGGAGAGACAGGGTCATGGGGGAACATAATTCAACATGGGGTTAGTTCTGACTACATCCGAATGATGCCGAGATGGTGCTCCTAATAAATGACTGTATTCCTTTTGAAGTTTGGCTCGAGACTCATGAATTAGTTAGGGCATCTCTCGGAAACTTCACAGTTAGTCTGGGTGGTTTATAATGTCAAACCATTATTTGCCCCCCAACAATCTGGGTCCTCATTTGACCAACCTCAGAAGGATGGAAGGCTGAGTCAACTTTGAGTCGATCAGGATCGAACTCCAAGCTGTGAGCAGAGTTAGCCTGCAATACTGCCTTCTAACCACTGTGCCATCAAGGGCTCTAGTTTTGCTTGGAATCAGAAACATGATTCCAGGTTGTCTAACGGGATTCCAAGTGGTATATTGGGAGCCCATATACTTTGCATTGTATCATACGGTATTTTTTTTTTTGTTTCAAGTTTTTTATTTTATTTTACATATACATATCAATGCTTGAACAGTGTGGCACCTGGGTGTTATACATTTTAATACAGATAAAACTAGTAATATTAATCATAGTTGTTACAGTCGTCCAGCTTATGTATTTCTAATAATAGGACACATTTACATTGTTATAGTCTTTCATTATTACATTATTCCATGTTTCAATATGTTGTTCTAATGCCAATCACCATATTATTTAAGCATACATAATAATACCACCATTTGATTTCTAAACTTCCCTCTTGTTATTGCTTTCATTGTATCATACGTTTTGTGTGTGTCTGTGTGTCTGTGTGTCTTTCTTTTTTTTCTTTGAGATGGAGCCACAAGAGAGAGATATTGATGTGACTAGTTTCATTTCAATTGAAAGCCCTTGCCCCTTCAGTGATTTCACAGAGCCAAGAATCAATTGGGAACGGAATGAAATACGCAGTGCTTGAGAGAAGTCAATCCAAGAAGCATCACTTTAATTCCCTGTTCCTTTTCTTTAGTGAAAATTGGCTACCTTCGGGCATGTATAACATATATTTTTAAAATTAAGAGTGTCTTCGAGGGGGGATGCCCCTTAGATTTATTAATTCATTTATGGTATTCTCGATAAGCTCTCAGAAAAATATTTTTGGAACCCAGCCCAGAAGCGTCTTCTTTCACTAGATGTCGGCTTACATTTAAGTTTGCAAAATCGCACATAATTTGATAGAACGTATATAAGATTTCTTTTGTTATGAGGACCAGGAGAGTGCATAGTGCTGAACCAGGATTGGGTTTGTCCCTTCTCAGCTACCATATGAGCCATTGGGTAACTTTGGACCAGGGGTGAAATCCAACAGGTTCTAACAGGTTCTGGAGAACCGGTAGCAGAAATTCAGAGAACAGGCAAATACCACCTCTGGCTGGGCCCAGAGTGGGGTGGGAATGGAGATTTTGCAATATCCTTCCCCCAGGAGGGGAGGGAAAGGAGATTTTGCTGTATCCTTTCCCTGGAGTGGGGTGGGAATGGAGATTTTGCAATATCCTTCCCCTGCCACACCCAGCAAGCCACGTCCACAGAACCAGTAGGGAAAAATTTTGGATTTCACCCCTGCTTTACAGTACATTGTACTGTAAAGTACAAGCATTATCATTCACTTTATCTGTAATCAATATGAATGTATAATACAAACAAACCAAATAGATTACAATCTTTGTGTGTGTTCACATGCAGGTGTGTGTGCAGGTGCACAAGTGTTGATTTCTAGTAAGTGCCTGGGCAAGTCCCTGCAGTTGCTTGGCTGCTTCCTAAGGTTGAGAGTGAGTGACTGGCTCAAGGTCACCTAATTGGCTTTGTGCTAACATGGATTAGAATTCCCAGTTTCTATTCCAATACCTTAACCATTACACCAAACTGGCTCTCTTAGAGTACTTTACATGTATGAAATCATTCAGAGCATTAGTTTAAAAAACAAACAAACAAATGCTTGATTAGAATTAATTTTTAAAAGGATTGATCTAGAATTGAATAACTATGTCAAGGCATTGGTATTTCCAGAAGTCTTCATTTTTGTTTTTTAAAAAAAACCATTTTCTTCTTCATACACAAACAGTAAAGACATCCTGCAGAGGTAGAATGAGAATAGGTGTATTTTTAATTTTTTTAAAAATCTTCAACGTATATAATGCCACTCTTCAATTCAGCTTTTCTTCATTATCTCTTATATCAACATGGTATAGCAGCTAGAAATATAAAATGGGAGTGAAAGAAATACTCACCTATGAAGCTTTAAAAGTAGTCATATCCTAATCCTAACCCTATGAAAACCAGTTAGCAAAAATAAATGGGGCCACATGAAAATTATCAATAGTTCAAAACAAGGGTGCTATTCAGCAGGTTCTGACAGATTCTAGTAGTGGAAATTTTGAATAGTTCAGAGAACTAGCAAATACCACCTCTGGCTGGCCGCAGAGTGGGGTGGGGAATGGAGATTTTGAAGTATCCTTCCCCTGCCATGCTCACCAAGCCACACCCACAAAACCGGTAGTAAAAAAAAAAAAATTGAATTCCACCATTGGTTCCCCAAAGTGCTGTGATTGCAGAGAATCCTGATAAATACTTTGTTTTTAAAAAGTATTTTTCTTTTTTTATATTTTTTAAAAATAAATCTTTATTAATATGTACAGAAATAAAACAAAAAAGAATACATAGAAAACAAATTAGACAGACCTACAACATAAACCTAAAAACACAACAGCTAAATATAAGAAACATAAATTAAACAAGTAACATACATAACGACTAGAAATATTTGAGGACATTCTTAAAATAGAGAAAGTCAAAATTGAAAGATATAAAGATGAAGTGTTTCGAGTCTATACATCATACGCCCGACACCATAATCTTCTGAGGGAGCCATGTCAGACTCACAAAGAAATCAATACTTCAGGAGATTCTTAAAAACACCAGAACCCAATTATATACATATAGAGGAAACTCCATTCGAATATTACCCCAAATACCAAAAATGGTTCGAGAAATTAGAAGGAAATTTGAAAACTTAACTACATATTTGAGGAACCAGGGAATCAGGTACACATGGTGTCTTCCCGAGGGCATTTCTTTTTTGTGGCAAGACCAAAGGATCAAATTAAATTCTCCTCAAGAAGCACAGGATTTTATAGAAGCGTATCAATTATTAAATGATCCTGAAAGTGATGAAAAGTCTGACTCAAAGAGTGAGGATGAACAAAATTCGAATGGACAAATTACAAACCCAACAGAAAAAGAAAAAGTACCAAAAAAAAAGGACCTGATCACAAAATTGAAACAAGATCAAGAAAGCAGAAAACAACAAACAAATAAAAATACGAAAGAGGGAATACATTTATCTTTTGTAAATATTAATGGGCTAACACCCCTCCCCTCTTAGCCAATTAACAAACATAATCCTTCAAATAAGTAGGACGTTTACATGTCCTAGTTGACCTGTGTAGTTCCATTGATGACTCAATGGTAGCAGGATTGGTTGTGCCCTTGTTCTCTAGTGGAGTATCAATGGGTAAACTCTGAGTGCCCCTTGAATCTGCCCTGGGACTGGCCAGAAGCAGATCGCTGGCAGCCCATCGCTGGAACTCCGGTTCTCAATTGTTTCAGGGTTCTCTGGCTCATTCACTTCTAGGAAAGGATTAAAATGAGTGTCAGTAAGCTCGGGGTTCATCTGATGGTGTGTGCCTTTAAGGCGGTTTCTAAGTTGGTCTATGTGGCATCGCCACAACTTCCCATCATCTAAACGGACAATGTAGGAGCGGGGGCCCATCACCTGGTCTATTCTGCCTGGTAGCCATGTGGGACCATCAGCATAATTTTTAGTGAAGAACAAATCGCCCTCGATGAAGCTCCTAGTTTTCTCAGGATGAGGTTTGCTATTCGTTGGTGAATAGCTGGGGTGTAAGTGGTCTACGACTGATTGTAGCTTTCTGCCCATCAGGAGCTCAGCTGGGTTCCTACCTGTAACCACACTTGGTGTGATATGCTGCAATGATAGAAATTGATTTATCTGCAGCTGCCAATTCCCTTGGTCTAAATGGCTAAGAGCCTCTTTGGCTGAGCGCACGGTCCTCTCAGCTTGACCATTACTCGATGGATGAAAAGGGGCTACTAGGGCATGGCAGATCCCCAAATCTGAAGATATCTCTCAAACAGTGTGGCCGTGAATTGTGAGCCATTATCTGAAACCGTCTAAGAACTGTGATAACAGATTCAGCAGTAGTAGACCCATTTAATACAATTTCAAGCCATTTTGAATATGTGTCAGTAATTACTAAAAATGTCTGACCATGATACGGGCCAGCAAAATCTATATGAATCCTAGACCAGGATCCCCTGGGTTGTTCCCATTCGTGGGCCGGTGCCTTAGGTGAGGCCGCCCTCGATTCTTGGCACAGAGTGCACGTTGCAACCCACTCCTGGATCTCCTGATCCATATTTGGCCACCACACATAACTCCTGGCCAATGCTTTCATTCTCACAATACCTGGATGTCCCTCGTGGAGGGCTTTCATTAAATGAACCCACAAGCATTGTGGCAATACAACACGTTGACCCCACAATAAATAACCCCCTTGTTCAGTCAGTTCGTCTTTTTTTAGCTGCATATGGTTTAAAAGTGTCCTTGAATGGGCCCTTGGGCCACCCCTTCCACACCCAGTTCAAAACAGTCCAGAGGGTGGTGTCCGAGGCCAAGTGCTTGGTGACTTCAGCCGAAGGAACAAGTCCACAGTCCAGGCAGTCAATCAGGAGGACAGGGACCTCCACAGCCGGATCAGAAACCAAGTCTGACAAAGAGCAGTGGCTGAGTGCATCAGCATGTCCGCGCGAGCGCCCCGGTTGATGCAGCAATGTATAAGAGTACACAGCCAAGAAAATAGTCCAGCGAGTCAGTCAGGTGGAAAGAGCGATAGGGGTGGGCTGATCCCCCGCCAAAAGTCCCAAGAGAGGTTTGTGGTCAGTAATAAGTTCAAAGGGGTGCCCAAATAAATATTCGTGAAATCTTTTCACCCCGGCCACAGCAGCCAGCGCTTCTCTGTCCAGTTGGCTGTAGTTACACTCAGCTGGGGACAAGGTATGAGAATAAAATGTGATGGGCCCCTCCGACCTGTTAAGCAAATGATGACTCAAAACAGCCCCCACCCAAAAAGGAGATGCATCACACACCACCAAAGGCAACATAGTGTTATATTGGATAAGAAAACTATCCACAGACAGGAAGCACTTGACTGCAGCAAAAGCAGTGGTCTCTTTCTGCCCCCACACCCAAGGACAATTCTTAGCCAGCAAACGGTGGAGGGGCTCAACCATAGTGGCCTTGTTTTTTTAGGAAAATACTATAAAAATTAAGGAATCCCAAAAAGGCCTGTAGGTCCGCCTTATTCTGTGGAACCGAGGCAGCCCAAATCGCCCTGACCTTGTGCAGTGAGGGGTGTATCCCCTGGCCATCAATACAATACCCCAGAAATTCAACCTCCCTGATTCTGATGTGGCATTTGTCCGGTTGGACTCGAAGACTGGCATTCCTAAATCTAGAGAGGACCTCCCTCAGACAGGAGCACAAGTCCTCCTCTGACTCCACAGAGATCATGACATCATCAAAGTAGCGGAGGACCCCTGGAATGTTACAGAGCAGATGCTCCATGAAGCTCTGAAAGATCCCTGGTGCAATACTGACACCAAATTGTAATCTTGTACATTTGAACACACCCCGGTGCATGACTATGGTCTGTACCTCAGCAGTGGCATCATCCACTGGCAACTGCTGATAAGCCTGAGCTAAGTCAAGCTTAGCAAAAAAATTTCCCGACCCCAGGGAACATAGCAAATGTTGCACCACGGGCACCGGGTAGGCACTTTGCTGAGGGCCTTGTTGAGGGTACACTTACAATTGGTGCAAATGCACACTAACCCATCCCCTTTTACTGGGGTCACGATGGGTGTCTCCCACCTAGCATGATCATTGGGGATGAGAATGCCCTGTTTGATGAACTAGTCTAGCTCCGCATCAATTTTAGGCAGGGTTAGACCCTCCTTTGTGAGCAGTCTTTTTTGTAGACCGCAATCTTTTCTGCCACAAATCAGCTGATCTAGCAAAATATCATCTAGATCTTTAAAATCATATTGCGCTGCAGCTTTTCTGAGCGTGGCCATGTATTGGCTGATGGACTCATGGTCCTGTTGTATGCGGTGTCTGAAATCATACCGCCGTACAATTTTTGATGGAGCCGGGGCAAAATGAGCCTTCAGGTTATCCTGAAGGGATTGCCATTCCACAGTCCTAACTGGGTCTGGTTCAGAAAGTGACTCAGCAATGTCAAAAACATCATGGCCACAGTGACTCAAAAAGAGAGCTCTTTTCCTGTTGTCAACTAAGTTGTGGAGGTCGTTGGCCTCCAGAAAGCATTCAAACCGCGTCATGTAGGACGCCCAGGTAAGAGCCAAGGTGGCGCAATGGTTAGGGTGCAGTGCTGCAGGCTACTTCAGCTGACTGCTAGCTGCAGTTCAGCAGATCAAATCTCACCGGCTCAAGGTTGACTCAGCCTTC
>JANHFM010006567.1:29144-39875 GCA_032468115.1 Grayia smithii
CACATGACCACGGAGACGTCTTTGGACAGTGCTGGCTCTTTGGCTTTGAAACGGAGATGAGCACCGCCCCTAGAGTCGGGAACGACTAGCACATATGTGCGAGGGGAACCTTTACCTTATTGTGTTCTTATTGATTATGTGTAAGCTTATGTGATTTTGTCCAAGACTGATCTAGAATGTTCAATTACTCACAGGCTCTAACCTGTCAAGATTTCTATTGCACCTTCTGTTTGACCTGGAGTAGAGATGCAATTGATGATATGGGTGAATGGGTAATTTCTGTGTTTTCTTCTCTCAAACTTTATTAAATTTCACCAAAAGTGAAAAAGAAAACTCAGTATCAAGTGCAGACTACGTTAGAGAAACAAAACAAAACAGGAAAATTTACAGAAAGTACCAGTACAGTCTACTATTTTATCTCAAATTAAATGTTTACACCAACAATTATATCAACTGTGAGCGAAATAGACTAAATTAAAATAAGTAAAGCAGAAAAACTTCAAATTTGCAAATAAACCAGGAAATGGTTGTTATATAAACTGAGAAAGGGAAAAACAAAAAAGGAAAATGATATTTAAGACTGAGGGAAACAATACTGTTTTAACACATAATGCGAGTATCCAGAAATCTTTCCATGACTTTTACTCAAATTTATATAAGAGACAGGAAAAGATCCCCTGGAAAAGATAATGAATATTTAAAATTTACCAAAGCTTTCATAATCTCAGAAACAAACTATGAATAAGCCTATAGCATCTCTTGAAATATCAGAGGCCATAAAAAATTAAAATAGGAAAGCAACTGGGCTTTGATGTGCTATCAAATTATAAGCATTTTGAAGACCAAAATTTATAACCACTTAAAAGCATGATGAATGCCTTTTTGCAAGGATTTCAGTTGTTATTGATGGAATTTCCCAATCGGGAATGACAAGATCTATTGTAGAGCAGTTACTTCAATCACCAACATTTATGGTGATACCATGGTTGATAGTACTGAATGCTGCTGAAAGATCTGTCTCTTTCATGTGATCTCATTGCAAGGAGTCACAAAAGCATGAGTCCAGACAGGAAGGAATCCAAATAATTGGTTTCCTTGAACACACTGCCAACCACCCTGCCTAAAAATGGTAGGTTGAAAACAAGTTGATAATTTATTAAGACAACTAGGTCACACAATGGTTTCTTGAGGAGACAGCAAACTACTACTTCCTTCAAGGCTGGCAGGCAGAATTACTCCCACAACATACGTCCTGCAACCAGGTTGTCTTTCCTTCTCTATCCACTTGTATCAGCCAAGAGGTGCAAGAAACTAATTTATAAGTGGCCAAATTCATTCCAAAGAGGACCCTATCCACTTCTTCAGATTTGAAGCAGATATTTGGGGGAATTGCTTTCAATCCATGTTCAGCTCAGAATTATTAAAAACCAGCCAGTGATGATCCCCCATTCTAATGCATTCTAATGCATCTCCTAATGCCTGTGTCTACAGCCAAGGTTTAAGATCTCATTGCACAGTTAAAACCTGGTAAAGTTCCTGGAAGAGATTTCATCCTTCCAGAGTTGCTAAGAGAAAATAAAAATTGGTGGGCTCCAATGCTGCCCTATTTACCTATATTAAGAGCACAGCACATTTTTCATGTGAGTAGAATGAGGCCATAGCTATCCCTATCTATAAGAACAAACTTAACCCTTACAATTACAGACCTATTAACTTGCTTAACACAATAAGCAAGCTATAGGCAAAATATGTTTATTTAAAACTGTTTGGGTTGGGTCTATTCAGGGAGGATTTAGAAAGGATCAGTCAACCTTGGACTACTGTCTGGCTCCATTTAACTGAAAAATACCTTTTTCTACCCAAAGTCTCCCTTTTTGCAGTCTTTGTGGACTTCAGATCAGCTTTTGATTTGATTTCAAAAAGAATAAAAAGAAGGTTATCACAAAAACTGCAGTGATCCTCAACAGTTATGTTGTTTTAGTTGAGTTTAAGTTATACTGTATATTTGCCAGGTGTGTGGAAGACTAGGGCTACACATGAAGTTCCAATTAAACTGATTTATGACTACTCATGCCTATGCACAGGAATCCAGTCAACTAACAGTTAACACTATTTTGGTGTTAGATAAGAGCCAATGGAATTCAAGAAAAGTTGGATTTAAGTCCAACTTTTGACTCGATGCTGATTCCTTTTTTTGACTCTAGCTCCAGGTTCTGTCACTCCTTCTCCTACTATACTGGACATATTGTAAGCCATCCAGAATCTTTCTGGAATTGGGCAACATTTAAAAAAATTAATAAAATACAGGCCATTAAATCATTGATATGATCCATTCAGTTCTTATGGGAGAAAGAAATCTAGTTTCTTGTATATTCACTGATAATGTAACATCTACCATAACAGTGGATTCTTTCTGCCATTTCTGTGTCAAAATCTTCATTAGGCTGGAAAGTGTCCAGGCTAAGTATATTGGTGCAGGGAGCTATATGAGACTGAAAGAGCAGTACTATTTACTGCCTGGGTATCAAAAGGCCAGTATTCCTATTAAAATCTATGGCATTCTTATTATCATATTATCTCAAGGGACATAGTCATATGGATACATTTCTTTCACTGACTCCATTTACCGTACTCTCTATAATTCACAGGGAACAATACAGGATTAGTAGACACCATCGAGGTAAGTTTCCAGCTTTAAGAACATTAAAGTGTCCAATGTCATTTTTTCCCAAAATAGCTACATAAATACAGATTTAAGATGCAAACATCCATGCAACCATTAGATGACATCAAGGATTCGGATTTTTCTGTATCATTTACTGGCATCTAGTGTTTATCGGGAGTTTTGCAGTCCAGATCTAGTAGCCTACCAGCCAGTGGTAGGTTGCTCCCGGTTCAGGCCGGTTCGCGTGATCTGGTAGCGGTGACGCTGTGATGTCACCGAACCGGTTCTCTGTGACCGGGAGCTGGGCCCACCCACGCGCCCGTGCTTACCATTCTCTGTGCTCCATGTGCTCCGCGCATGCACAGAATGCTTTTTTGAAGGTTTTTTCTCCCCAAAAAAGTTACTGTGCATGCACGGAGCGCCCGTTCGGCACACACGCACATGAAGTGCTCCGTGCGCGTCAATCACGCGCAAAGCGTGTGCATCATCAGAACCGGTAGTAAAGGTAAGTAGAACCCACCCCTGCTACCAGCTATACATCACCCAGCCAGGAACAGAAAAAAAGCTATTATCACAAGCCCTAACTTAATTGTTTTGTCTTTTGTTACAGGGATACCATGCGTATTTAATCAGATGGTAAAATATTTAATTCATATGTTCATATAATCACCCTGAAAAACTTATAAAGTGTTTTAACATTGCAAGTTGTATCCTTATTATATCTTTTGTTCCTTCTTTCTCTCTGTATGTGTGTGCATATCTAAATCAGCAATGTGATACATCATTAGGAATGTTTCCTTAGCACATTGTGAACATAGGTTAATCCTAATTAGAGGTATTGCATGATTAACATTTTGATTGTTACACAATTCATTTGGAGAACTATATAATTAACATTAATAGCACAAAAGCACCATGGCTATATGATTAGTCTTATTGAACATTTCTGTCATTCAGTTAAAATAGTTTTCAGTTGGAGATGAGCTCCTCTTACATAAAATTATTTCACTTTAATGGAAGGTTCAAAGAAACCTTGCTTTTTCAAGATTTCTGCAGGACTTGGTTATGGTAATGCTTGTCAACCTTAGTCATTTAAAGATGTGTGGACTTCCTAAAATACCACTGGCTGGGTGGAGTATCCTAGGAGTTGAAGTCCTCACATCTTAAAATGGCTAATGTTGGAGAAACACTGGTCTAAGATGTGGAAATTGTTTTCAATTTTGGTTCAAATATTTGCTTAGGCAGAACGTATCTGGATAATACCTTCTATGCCATGCATTCTCTAATTCTTTCCCTCAGTAGAACAGGCATTAAATCTCCCTGTTTTCTGTTTTGTAGGACCTGACCTGGATTTAGTTTAAGTGGAACCAAGTTACCTAAAGAACTGTCTTGTCCCGATTATATTGTCCTGTCCCACCTGGTCAGGCAGGGAAGATATAGTATGTTGCGGACCTCACTTTGCCTTCTCTGTCAATGCCTCCACTCTTTGGAACACCTTACCCATAGAGGTGAAAGCCCCACTCTTTTGGGCTTCAGAAAGAGTGTTAAGATTGGCATGGGAGCTGAAGATTGATAGGCATCCCTGGGGATGACTGATGTCATGAGAGTGTTTGGTCCACCTTTTTAACTTTTAATACTGTAACCCTTTTAATTCTGCTTTTAATTTTGCACTTATTTATGCTTTTATCTTTTTTGTAAACCATCTAAAGTCACTTATCACATTCCTACCCTTAGGCAGTATACGAATGTGATAAACAAATAAAAAACAATTCAGTGGCATTATGAAATAAAAAAATAATATTATTAATATTATTTTTTAATAATATTATTAATATTATTTCCAGAATATATTGAGTTACAGGCAGTCCTCAACTTACAACTGTTCATTTAGTGGCATTTAGTGCATTCAAAGTTGCAATGGCACTGAAAAAAGTGACCTTTGCAGCAGCCCCATGATCACGTGATCAAAATTCAAATGCTTGGCAATTGGTTCATACTTACAACTGTTGCTGTGCCCCAAGGTCATGTAATCAGCTTTAGCAACCTTTTGACAAACAAAACCAATAACGAAGCCAGATTCACTTAACAACCATGTTACTAACTTATAGCAGCTGACTGCTGATTGCCAGCAGTTTGGCAGTTCAAGTTCCACCAGGTCAAGGTTGACTCAGCCTTCCATCCGTCTGAAGTGGGTAGAACGAGGACCCAAATTGTAGGGGGCAATATTCTGACTCTGTAAAACTGCTTAGAGAGGGCTGCAAAAGCACTGTGAAGCAGTATATAAGTCTAAGTGCTATTGCTATATTGCTATTATCAACTGCAATGGTTCACTTAACAACTGTGGCAAGAAACGTTGTAAAATGGGACAAAACTCACTTAACAAATGACTCACTTAAGAACAGAAATGTTGGTCTCAATTGTGGTCATAAGTCAAGGACTACCCGTATTAGACTACATTCAAAACTGATCATTGTGGGATGGGTGTAGTGGTACAGCTTCCCTTCCAAAGTGTTGTGACAACTATTTTTTTTTGTTTCTTTATTTAAATATAAATGTCTTAGAGAATGGGACTAGGAACCATTTTCAGTTTTTCAGCTGCTGGCAGATGAATACGAAAAATTGAAGCTGATAAGGTATTACTCCTAGGCACCTGCTTTTCAATTCATTCAAATTGATCAGTGGGAGCGGCTCTCAAAAGGTGTTGTATTAAACTGCAAGGGCTTCATACAAAACCGAGTCTTTAGTGTGGAGAGATATGATCTGAATTATGCTGTGTATCAGGGGTGGGTTCTACTTACCTTTACTACCAGTTCTAAAGATGCATGCGCTCTGCGCGTGGTCAGAGCACGTGCAAGGCGCGTGTGCCAAACGGGCACTCCTGCACATGCACAGAAGCTTTTTTTTGACGAAAAAAACTCAAGAAAAGCTTCCTGCGCATGCGCGCAAGTGCGCTCCGCATGCTCCACACAGGGACCAGTAAGTACAGGTGCGTGGGGGGGGGCGGGTCCAGGACACGTAGAACTGGTTTGGTGACATCACAGAGTCACCACTACCTATTCACGCGAACCGGACTGAACCGGGAGCAACCCACCACTGCTGTGTATGCTGACAATCAAATAACTATAGCTCATCACCTTCCATAGGTATTTGCTGCCAAGAGACAACAATGACACTTCTGCATTGTTGTCCATAGTTACTTTTTCTCTTCTCTGTGTGTGAGAGTTCCTGCCCTCTAGGTGACCAGCAAAAACTGGCCTATCCAGCAGCTCTGTCTATGAAGCCCTTTGCAATCTATCATGCATTCCCAAGAATTCCTTCTCATTTATTTAAAATGAATACATCATGCTTGGATAATTGGTTTCCTGCTTAAAGTGCCTCTTAGCAACAGCAGTTGCTGCAGTTTCCAGGCGCAGCTGCAGGAATGTCATTTGAATGCCATGGCTGGCCATAAGGAGCAATGACAAAGGGCTACCTTGGACAAACAGATTTGAAGTCCTTTTCTATACTTGCAGTTCAAATCAGCACCAGTTGTCCTGGCAAGCTCTGATATCCCTCCTTGATTACACAACACTGGCCTTATTAAATTGCTAGCTCAGAATTAAAGCAGTCTTTTGTGACCTCTTCATATTCCTGCTTAAACTGACAGGGTCTCCCCATGGCAAGACAGTGTGAAAAGAAGGTTGCCTCATTTTGGTGCAGCAATACTAAATAACTTATTTATTTATTTTTATTTCTTCCTTTATTCTGTCAAGCATGTAGTTTATGGCAGATACAGGTGTAAACATAATTATAAATACATGAAAAGGATACAATTGAAGAAAACATTAGGACAGGGATGGTAGGTAGAGTTTGTATCTATTGTGTGCTCTTGTATTGTTTTGGTTGAAGATGAAGTATTCATTGGCTGGTAGAACATTGTAGCAAATGATTTTATGCACTATGCTTAGGTCAGATCGAAGACGGCGAAGTTCTAAGTTGTCTAAGCCCAAAATTTCAATTTTTGATGGCTGTTGCCACCTATGGGCGCATTCTAAGGAGTGGTCAAAGCTTCTTCCCCTTAGTGTTGGTCATCATCTTTCCAGTGTTTATTCTGTCATGTAGGCCAAGTATCTTCTCTATCCAACCTTCCAATTTTTCCAGTTGAACCATTCAGGGGTGTCAAACTGGCAGCCCACGGGCCAGATGCGTCACATGCACGCCCACCCCAACTCCACGAAGGGGAAAAACATCATGAAACAACACGTGACGGCAACATGACACAGCGAGTTTGACACCCGTGATATATATAGTTTGCTTCATGAACATTGTAAGGGATTATAAGGGTAGAGAGCAGGATTAATGAATTAATTGTGCATTTATGCAACTTAAAAATAGTGGGGTGGGGGTGGGGTTTGCTGTATGGATCTGCACAAATCCAAATCAATGACAAAGGAAGGAAGATCACAACTGGTCTAGTGTGATATATTTTCTAATCTGTGAACCAATGATCATTGCCCCCACAACCTTCCTTCCCTATAGCACATTTGTCTTTTTCAGTGAGCATGATAAAACAATGCTTGATTGGGGCTTCTTAGTTCAGCTTCTGCTTTGGTTGTGGATGGGGTTGCATTGTCCCAGACTGACCCAGTGTGCAGTCAGGGATTCTTCTGGATTCTGACTCATGCTGAAGGAGCAGGTAGCAGTTATGGCTAGGAGGGCCAATGAACAACTGCATACTGTGTGCCAGTTATGCCCATTTCTAGACTGACTATTATCCATGTCCTGATCATCTTCCATTTAGACTGTTATAATGTACTCTATAAGAGTAATGTATTGTCAAGTGGGCCTGCCTTGAAGAGCACCTGGAAGTTTTGTTGCTTCAAAACACAGCAGCCCACGTAGTTTTGCGCAAGCCCCAATATGCACATGTGTCACCTCTATTGCAGAAGCTGCATTTGGGGGCTGCATTATTTGTAGGACCATCTCTCCCCAGTTACATCTACCCATTTACTAAGGGGGGGGCATGTTACAGGTCCCATCTATTGAGGAAATACATTGGTGAGACCAAGGAAAAGGGTTTTCTCTGTAATGGCTCCCTCCCTGTGGAACATCAGTCCCCTGGAATAGCATTGGCCTCCAGCTTGTTACTTTTCAAAAAAGGCCTTTGAACTATTGAGACATGGTTCTGACATTACTCTTGGGGATGCAACCAATCAAGTGGCCTGTTAGATTGTGTTTGTTGCTGCTTCAATGGAGAGCAGGTGGGAAAATTTGGAAGTTTTAAATTGTGTCTTTCCATTGCTGTACACTGCTTTGAGTCACTCTGTGTGAGTTGGGTGGCCATATAAATTTGTTGAATTGATAATAAATACTTGTGTCCCGCCCCCTATTCAATTGTTCTTTACTGCAGAAGAAATTGACAGGGTGGGGGGGAAAGTTGAATTGACACCTTATTGTTAGTGATATAACAATGCCAAAAAAAGCCCAAGGACACTGAAGTACTGTAATTATAAAAGCAGTTGAAGTGTACTCTGATTAAAATAAAGGGACAGAACTGGATCATAGGGAAACAAATGTCAAATTTGTCAGTAGAGCACAAAATGCTGGTTTTAATTAGATGAATCTGGGGCTTTCAGCGTGGGCTTTCTGAGCTCTTGTATAGCAGAATTCATGCACATTTTTCATAAAACTTTTTATGATTTCCCTATAGATAAAATGAGGTCAATTTGATGTAGCATTAAGATATGTAGAATCTATTCTCTGCCAATGGATGGGATTGAGGTTGAAGTGACACTGCACAGGCCATCTTTGTGATTACATGATGAGTTGTGTGGTCATGAGTGTATTGCTGAGTGCATCTATAGATGAAGGTGTTACTAAAGTTATGGTCCAATCAGAACATCTACTTTTGGGTTTTGGCCTCAGAGGCCCCACACTATTCAGATCTCCATTGTTGAATGGTAGACCAGAGTAAGTTCTCCAGAAGATAAAATCCTTGTTCTTTTGAAGATATGAAAAGAAACAAGGTTCAAGAAGAGCTTTGGTATAACTCATATTGGGACAAGGAGGAGAAACTCCCTTGCAATGTGGCCATATCTCAGTTGAATACCAAAGAAAAATGAAAAATACCCCATCTTGAGTATCCATAAACAGCCTAACTTTGTGTCCTTGCTGTAACCAGCTTCATAGGATCTTCAGGAGCAATCATTATGCTGTCCTCAGAAGATCTTCAAGCAATGCAGACATAGCCTCATGATGTTTCTTCTGCCCAGCTATGGAATCAACTCAAAGCAGAGATTCAGCTGAGGGCCTTGAAGATGAGTTTTGTAGACAGTAGGTGGGAATGATTATAAAACAAAGGCATATACTTGGTTTGCTACTGTTGCACAAATCCTGCAGTTGTGCTTTCTCATCTCTCTTGTCCTCTCCACAAGTTTGGTTTGATTGTTGGTGATATATTTATCTCTATCATATAACATACAATGTATGAACTGACTTGCCTTGTTGTGTATGTACATTTGTGTCATCTGCTATGTTGCTGGCAGTGGTTTGCCATACGTGCAAAAAAAGGCCAGCTACTATTTTGTGTGGATCAGTTATGTTTTGAAGAATACCTCAGATGCATACACTCCTAGCTGTTAAACAAATCAAGTTTAACCTTTTTTTTTTTTTGCTATCTTCGTTTGGTTCCCTCTAAAGCTGTCAGTGTTTGCTGTTGACAGTAGCTATAATATTGCTACCAGCAGCTTATATTTATAATTCTGGAGAGCAAGCCATTCCTTGTAACTCTTGATAAGAGTGTTCCCCACAAAGGAAAGAGTTCAACCAGAGTTGACAGTCTGTTTTTCTCCCCTTAATCAATGTTTCTATTCTACATTTATTATGTCAGTTCAATTTGCTCCATTGCTCAGTGACAGCATGAACAAGTTCATGAAAACAACTGACCACTGATTTTTCTACTTATTACATGAATTCCCACCACCATAGAGAATCATTGTCTTGCATTTTTCCCCATCTCCATTCCTTGCCAAAGGTTCACAATGATAATGCTTCCCTCCCCTAGGCTTGAATACATATAATATCCAGCTCTTTTTGTCTTATTGCCTTCTTTTCCTTTTCCAATGGATTTTTCAATAGCACTGTAAGAGAGAGATGGCAACCACACCCAGCTAATCAGGACCCAATACAACAAAGACTACTGCCACACAAAAGCAAGGGCAAAACAACCAGCCGAATCTCTTTTGCTTGCACCATTCTCTTTCACATGTAATAGACACCATCAGATACGCTGGCACATCAGATGTCTTAGAACCAACTTTCCAAGCTAAAAGATTAGGGGGGGAAAGTATGCAGTGCCTTCAGTTGTCAGGTTAAGTCATCAGATTCTAGGCTGTGATTTCACAAAGCCCTCCTTACCCACTTCCCAAAATAACAATGCCTAGTTATTGAGGTTTGCTTTAAAGTGCTGAAATGGGACACGGGCCCCCAGGATACCATTTCATCTCAGACTATGCATCCCTTGAGTAGATCTAGGTAAAAGTTCCCTCGGGACTTGGAAAGAAATATTGCTGACCCACATTGTCTTCTTCCCTCTATCCAAAGCCCTACAGAGCAGATCTGGAATCAGAATGCTGAATTTACAATGGAATGATGGATGAATGAACTTTCTTCCTATTCCTTTATTAAATGGAAGAATTCAGCCTTCACATGCTTGAAATTTGGCCCTTTCTAGTCTGGGAGTTTTATGAAGCTTTCTTCTTTAAACTTTTCAGTTTTACTGTAGAATGGACACAGCTAGGAGTGAAGTGCTAAGTCTACATTACAAAAAACAAAACAAAGTTTTGCCTTCTCCTTTCTCCAGTATATCCTTGAGCATCCTCCTATTAGAAAAACTAAATTGGGGCTTGACAGGAAGACACATTGTGATGCTAATGCAGAAGAAACATAACAACATCTCGGTGCACACTTAATTAGTGCTCTGGCTAAGTGATTCCACTTAGTTCCTGCTGTCTGTAATTAGTGTTGGTTCGAATCTCACCAGGCTCAAGGTTGACTCAGCCTTCCATCCTTTCGGGGTAGGTAAACTG
>JANHFM010006567.1:49751-60036 GCA_032468115.1 Grayia smithii
GGAGAGGACCGATCCCTGAGGGACCCCACATAAGAGGGGCCTCGGGGAAGATCTCCGTCCCCCCGCCCATACAAACTACAAGCGACCCGAGAGGTCGCTTATAAGAAAAGGTTCAGATTAGATTTTATCCAATTCCAAATGTCCACTCAAAAATGAATTCAATGAGTGCACAATGTTCATTAGATATGAAATTGTGTGCCTGTGTGTGTGTGAGAGAGAGAGTGAGAGAGCACAAGGGAAGGAGGGAAGGAGGGAAGAGGGAGAGAGAGAGAACCTACTAGTTATGAAGTCCATATATAGCAACTATTGTTCTGTAGTAACTGCACTATTAAAGTCCCCATTTGGCCATGAGGCTCCCCAGATGAGATTCAGATAATATCTTTCCCTCGCACCAGCTTACTTGTTGCAAGTATAAAATGAGGGCTGTTCCTATACATATATGCCCCTTTGAACTCTTCAAAGAAAAAGTGGAATTTTCACTTTGAAACTTTAATCCCCAACACACATTCTGCCTTAAATCCCCAGAGTTTGCAGGACAAATGACATGTCAAGTAGAAGGTAAAACCTGGTTGACATTAGGCAGCTATTTTCACACCCCTCCTTTTTCTTCTTCTTGATCATCCTCATGTCATCATGATACTTCTTTATCGTGTATCTCCACAAACATATTCAAAATAGACAGAGAATTGTAACATACGCTTAGTAACAATGATGTTAGCTTATGTATTTCAGGGGCAAGATAACAATACAAAGCAAGTAACCACTGTTGCTTCTGAGAGTGAAATTTGCCATTTTTTTTTAAAGAAATACAAATCTCATTCCAACTGCATGAGCAAGTTAAAGCTACTGATGGAGCTTATACTAAAAATTTCTGGTAGCCATCAGAAAGTCAGTGCTGCGGTCTGACTTGATGAAGTTCTCTTAACAAAAAGCCCTGATTTAAGACTAAGCCACCATATCATTCCTTTGGTTTAGGCCAGCGGTCTGCAATCTTAAGCACTCAAAGAGCCACTTGGGCCTGTTTTCCACAGAAAACAAAACACCGGGAGCCACAAAACCTGGGTGTGGGTGGCCAACTTGACAGTGATGTTACTCCCACCCAGTCACATGACCCCCCCCCCAGCCACGCTGGGGTATTTTCTTTTAAACAGGTCTCTCTCTTTCTCCCTCTCTCTCTTTCTTCCTCCCTCTCATCTTCCTCCCTTTTTCTCCTCTCTTTCTCCCTCTTTCTCCCTCTCTCTCTCTCTTCCTCCTCATGGGAGACGCAGGGCCACCCAGTGGTGGGATCATCTGACAGGGACCAACAGGAGAGGGCCCAAAGAGCCGCATGCGGTCCAAAGAGCCACACTTTGCTGACCCCTGGTTTAGGCTTAGTATCACCAACTATGATTTTAAAATTAAGTATAAATGAAACCAAGAAGTTAAGATAATAGATTATCTTAATAATTTAGATTTAGATAATAATTTAGATAATCTTTAGATTATCTAAATAGTTATCCTGTAACTTTCCCCCGCAAATAACCACTAGTGATTTAGGGACATTCAGAAAGTCACATTATGTATTGTTCAAAACATGCAGGAGACTTGTGCAAATATGTTTTCAATTTCTTTGTAGAGCCCATAACGAAGGGCAGGCAGAAATCTTTCAGATGTAAGTTGAAGCCTTTCTGTTGTTCTTAGTGTGTTTGTACAATCCAGAAAAATAGAGTTTTACTAGATTGTTCAGGGCTTGCTCAGTTTAATCAAATTCCATTGCCTGCATGCACAGATGTTATTCTTTCAGATGGTGGGGTGGGACCAACCTGAAACTTGTACATAAGCACAGATGATCATTCTCTTCTCTGCTGAGAAGCTACATGGCTCTTATTATTTATAACAAAGCCTTGGAACCTTGTGAGGGCTTCTCATTAGCCTTCTGCTTTTTCCAGATTATTTTCCCCTGGAGTCAATGGAGCTATTGCAGATGCATTTTTAAAAAGGCCTGGCAAATAGCAGATGAGCTAAGAATCAGTTAATATTAAATTTCGCCAAAAAGGCTGATTGTAAGCCTTGGTTTTTATTTCTTGATTTTATGTTTGCAATCTCAATTTTATCTAGAGAACCCAATGAAGAACTTTAGATATGCTCACTAGCAATGTTCAGCAGACTTGCAGATTGAATGGCACAGCAACCTGACAGATTACTTACTACCTGGTTATGACTCTGCTCAATTTTCAAAAGACATTTGCTTTGTGACAAAGAGAAGGACTGCTGTTGTTACAAAAGCACCAGATTTATTGAAGTAAAACAATTATATTTTGTAAATAAAGGTAAATGTAATTATGCTTTGTACTGTACTTCAAATCTGCCACAAATATAGGGCATTCACTGAGGAGTGATCTGGACCTTTTACTGTGCATACTACATGCCATGCTGCTTTAGACATTATATAAGAGCAGTGTTTCTCAACCTTGGTGATTTTAAGATGGGTGGACTTTAAGATGGCTGGGGAATTCTGGGAGTTGAAGTCCACCCATCTTTTTTTTTTTTTAATCCCATTTATATCCCGCCCTTCTCCGGAGACTCAGGGCGGCTTACAATTAAGCACAAGCCAATGTGCTTAGCAAATCTTAGCAAATCTTAAAGTCACCAAGGTTGAGAAACACTATATAAGAGAAAAGCAGATCTGATATTTAGTATCCAAATACTAAATGAATTTGAACCTTTCTTTTTAGCTTAGCAAGGTAATGAGCAGCATGTTACTACTGATAGTGTGCTGCTCTACTTAAGTGTCAAAGCAACCAAATAGAGAAAGGGCCATTACAGGGCTACAAGGTAAGTTTTTATATAAAAACAATATATAACAATACAAAAGCTGAATCTAAGTGTAACTTCACTATGTCTTATCAGTGTTACCCATCTGTGAATTACTTGTGCACTAGAGGTGTTAAAGATGGAACTCAGACTCATTCAATGCAAAATACTGGAAACTCTTTTATTATAAAATCTTGGATACCCTAATAGAGAAATGTCGATCTTGAACAAAACCAATTTATAAAGGAGAATATTTGTAGCTCAGGATTGAAATGAAAGGTCCATGGTGCTCTCTGAGCTTGCCTGTATTCTAGCGGATATTTTACCTAGCACTGCCAGCACTGATGATGTACCTAGTTTGGGTAATGAAAGGTCTGCGAGAAAACAAACAAGCTCAGAGAGCATCAATAACCCCTCAGAGCCAATTTATACATGATATACTTGAAGATGGTTTAATACTACTTGTAGCTCGGAGAGATGAAAACTTGGCTCCTGATTAGGATTGCAGTTTGAATCAACCTGGATCAACCTTTGCTAGCACATTATTTTAAGATATTCAGCAAGACATAATCCTTCCATTATTCCTTAATGTTACTTCCTTCCATTGCAATTCCAACAAAAATGAACACAACCATACATCAAAAGGTCAGTTTTGCAATTCAAATTGTTCCACATGGCAGCTGTATTAATGTGGTATGCCATCTGTGTACTGTATACTATTTTTCCAGTACTAAAAACATAAGAATTTCACAGATCAACTACTTCAGTGTGGTTTACTTGGGGCTGCCTTTGAAGTCTACTTGAAAGCAGCAATTCGTTTAGAGTGTAGCAGTCTGTTTACTGGATGGTGAAAGCCAGCAGTGCTATACAACAGAGGGGTGGTGAGCACTGCATTCAGTGGTATTCACTGTATTCAACCGGTTCTATCCGGTTCGGGTGAACCGGTAGTGGCGGCTGTGGGAGGCTCCGCCCACCCACCCAGACATCATCACGTCCCATTTTTGATGCTCTCCGCATGCGTGGAAGGCTCTGAGCATGCGCGGAGGTGGCACGTGCACTCACATTTGTGAACCAGTAGCAAAGATAAGTGAATACCACCCCTGCTCTGACTGCATTGGTTAACAATAGGCTTCCAAGGACAGTTTCAAATACCCTGCATATTAGTGGTTAAGGCACCAGCCTTGAAAGCAGGACATCGTGAGATCAAGTCCCACCTTAATCATAAAAGCCAGTCTCTGAATCTAACTCATCTAATAGGATTGCTGTTGTGGGGAAAATAGAAGGAGGAAGGTGTGTTGAACATATTCACCACCTTAACTTATTTGTAAAAATAAAAAAAGGCAGCATACAAACAAACAAACAAAGAAATAAAATATATTGGCTGGCACCTAGATATCTCCAGGACAGTGGTGGTTTGCTCCCAGTTCGGCCCGGTTGGTGCGAGCCGGTAGCGGTGATGGTGTGACATCACCGAACCTGTTCTCCGCGGCTGGGAGCTGGGCCCACCTGTCCTCCTGTACTTACGTTTCTCCTTTAGTTTAGCCCAGCTGAGGCGCGGCAATCCACTAAAAAGCGCCCATCAGCTGGGCTAAATTGCTCTGCGCATGTGCAGAGTGCTTGTTTTGAGTTTTTTTCCTGGTAGAGTAGTTAGTGCGCATGTGCAGAGCATGCGTTCGGCGTGCATGCTCCCTTCGCTCGCAGGCGCGCGCCGATCACATGCAAAGCGCGTGCATGAAGAGAACCGGTAGTAAAGGTAAGTAGAACCCACCCCTGCTCCAGGACCACCTACACCAGAAAGAAACAATCTGTTCAGTATAGACACAGTACAAAAGGACTCTCCAGAACCAAACAAAATCAGAGGTCAGGTGCTAGGAAGTGCTGTGTTTTTGTGTTATGAAAGACTTTGCCTCCAGATATCTGAATACCTCTCTCCCTTTCCATATTCTTGGAGGTGTTCAAATCCATATGGATGATGTTGTCTATAATACTCAGATATCATGCCTGGGGTGTTCTGTTGTGGAGCTTATTTTATTGTTTTCATGTGTTTTCTATATTTCTAAACCTCTTCAAGTTGTCCGGAATCAGTAGTTTAGAGATATTTTATTTATTTATTTGCTTATTACTACATTAGTATGCTACTGAATCATTGTGACTTGTGGCAGTTTCCAACCATAAAAACACAATAAAACATCCACAATAGTGTTATAAATATACACACACATGTACGTAAATGAATTTAGCCCACAATCCCTATAATGCCAAAATGCTAAGGCAGCTCATAAAGCAAAATGCTACAATAATAGTAACAGTTAAAATAAATCATAATAAAACATAATAATCATGATGAACAATCACATCCCCAAATCCTCCAGAATAGTTCAGCTTTTGTTAGCTTCCAGAAAGGCTGTTACCAAGGGAACCATTTAAGATATACAGGGAAACTTGCTAAAGTATAGACTTCATGGTTGAAAAACATTTTGTAGCTTAGGCTCCCTCGCTGATAAAAATGAGCACCACTACCATTTCTTCTCAGAGGGTAGGTTAGAGTTGGCACCGTTTGGAGTATGCAGTCTTGCAAGTACCTTGGTTTTAAGCCATGACAATCAAACCACACATTTTGAATTGCACCTAGAAATCTAACGTGAAGCCACAAGATATGTGTAATGTGATTGTAGCAATCAGTGCCATACAGCAAGGGAGCAGTTGGATTTTGCACTAGCTGCAGTTTTCAGTGGCCTTCAAAAGCAAACCCATATAGACCATGGTAATAGAAATCTACCTGTGTGGTAATAAGGGCATGAGTCACTATCCTCTTACTTCAGAAAAACCATAAGTTGCATACTGGTGAAACTTAATCAAAAATTGTGCTATCTGCTGACTTTCTTAACAGGGGAGGAAGGTGATGGACCTTGGGGGC
The DNA here is from genome assembly GCA_032468115.1 of Grayia smithii. Taxonomy (NCBI): domain Eukaryota; kingdom Metazoa; phylum Chordata; class Lepidosauria; order Squamata; family Grayiidae; genus Grayia; species Grayia smithii. The sequence continues at coordinate 55,462 of JANHFM010006567.1, forward strand.
CATCAATACTTCCCACTGAAAGCAAAAAAATCCAGCACAAAAGAAATGTGTAAATAAAAAAAAATGTGTCATCAATTTGGCCATCCAAAGACTTATGAGAAGTCAAGAAGCAAGATCTGAGCAAAGGCACCATCCCCAGCACATGTCCAGCAGCTTATCTCAAGAGACTTTCTGTGTTTTTTTTTTTTAAGTAAAATATAATGCTATAGCTACCAATTATTGATTGAGCTACTATTGATTAATTTGTCTCATTCCCTTTTAAAATCGGAAGCAACAGGTCTCATTTCTGACTGCATCCAAAGAGGAAGACAGGTTGTTGGGCAGATGGCCCAGTTTATAGTGGTTCTGGCTGGCATCCATGTCCCATGTGAGAATTGCTTTGAACCGTTTGGGCACTCCATTACCAGCAAGGATATATATAGTTTTTGTCATTTTGAGTGTTAGCATCCAACGGTATCCACCAAACTGACTAGTAACCTTAATTTGTTTCATAGGTTGTCTCTTGGGGAAATAGATACGGTTCTTGAATCTCTTTGTCTTACCTCTTCTGGATCCCTTCCCAGTTTCAGTTATGAGGGTTTCCAAGGATTCCATTTTATTGAAATCACCTGGACCATTGTTTCTTTGCTGCAGGCAAGTTTTCTAAATTCCACAACATGGTAGTGAAGACGTCATTTAAAAGCCATCTTTGGGTCTGTCAGATGATATAGAATATTTCATATTACGTCAACATGATGATGCTCCGGCCCTCTGGAATGAACTTCCCACCGACCTCAGGACTGCCCCTGACCTCTGCTCCTTCCGTCGTGATCTTAAGACCTGGCTTTTCCACCAAATAGGCTGATTCGATGGGATTCTTTAGATTACGGTTTTAAATTTAAATTTTATACTGGTTTTGTTGGAAATTTGCATTTATTTTTAATATTTTTTTATGTTAGCTGGGTGTATTAGGTTTTAGGGTTAGGTATTAGATATTAGGGTTTTAATATTTCTAATTTTCAATGATGGCCCCATGATGGTTTTTATTACATAAAATAAACAAGTCATGCAGAGCTACTAGAGAATGGGGGAAAGTGTAGATACATTTTTGTAAATAAATAAAAGTTGGCAGCCACCATTGCATCATGCTTGGTGAATTCCACCAGCTTAGTATGCATTCGGCAAAAAATAGTTCTACATATAAATATGCATTTTGTCTGTAGCACAACGTGGGCAGGCATTTGCTCTTTTTCTCTGCTTGCTATTGTGGAATTTAGATTAAAAGAAAAACAAGAAAACAATTTTAGGGATCCTTATTATAGTCAGAGTGACTAATAATTAATTCCTAGTTTACTTTTCTATTTCGATGATTCCTTGGCCTAGTAAGAAAAAGCTGTTTTCATCCAACGCCTTTCCTTTGCCTGGCTTTCCTCAGTTCTTCAGTCGTTCTTAACATTGGTGTGTGGCTTAAAATTTACAGGCTTTTTTCTCCTCCTATTTTTAGGATCTGGAATTAAAACAACGACTAAGGCTGTCATGTTGTCAATCTCCTGGGAAGCAAGGAAAGGTTGTTTACTACAGGATATTATTCTGGGGCTTTGTCCAGTCCACTTTTAGATGACATAGTTGATGAGGTGTCTATCTTTTCTCTGGCGAGAGTGAAGAATTCATTCTAGGCATTTTCAAGTAAAGCTTCCATTATATTATTTCTGCAGCATCGGCTTTGAAGAGGTATTATTAAAGCTGCTAAGTATTATTGCCTCCTGAAAAAAAGCCATTTTTCTATCAAATCTTCCAAGGGAAGTTTATCTTCCCTACAAGCTAGCCAAAAAAGATGATTCTGGAACTAGGGAAGTGGGGTCCTCCTGCTATTTTTTTTACTCTTTCACTTAGTTTCCAATTTGGGACTCATTCTTGGTTACTGTAATCAAGCCGCCAGTGGCATTGCTCAGGAGTTCTTTCAATACCTCAACATACCTGCTTTTGTCCTGGCCTTGTGCATTCTGAAGTTCTAGGAATGTTCAAAGGCTCAGTAACAATTGGCTTGTTTTGCAGGATTTATGGCATCTGACTGCAAAATGTGATGAGAGCTCTGCAGATAACAAGCCAATATTGAACTGCTGTCTCCCCTCCCCTTCTTCAAGTGGAAAAGGCATCTCTCGCAAATAGAACAATTTGGGCCTACGCAGCAGCTTGCAATGCCTTTATTTCACAATAGAAAATAAGCATATACAGTAAATCAATCCCAAAAGAAGCAAATATGAACAACTTTAAAACTGATACAGCAATGAGAGAAACCAAGAACACAAAAAACTTGGGCCAGGCTTAATTGCCTTCTCCCATGCAGCAGGAACGTGCACTCTGAATTCGATCACCAGCCGTGAAACAAAAAGTAGTTGGGAGATTTTTTTTTTTAATCATACTTATTTAGTTTATTGATTTGATAGCCTGCACACCTCAAAACAGTTTGGGCAGGTTGCAAAAAGTAAAAATTGTGAAAACCAACAATAGCAATCGCACTTAGATTTATATACTGCTTCACAGTGCTTTGCTGCCCTCTCTAAGCGGTTTACAGAGTCAGCATATTGCCCCCAACTATCTGGGTCCTCATTTTACCCACCTCGGAAGGATGGAAGGCTGAGTCAACCTTGTGAGTGAGATTTGAACTGCTGGCAGTCAGCAGAATTAGCCTGTGTTCTAACCCCTGGACCACCACAGTTCTTGATTAATACTACAAGAGTATTCAAAATGATAAAAACAACAATAATAAAAATCAACAGTATTAAATCAACCTCTTTTTTTTTTTTTACCTCGGATGCCCAAAAACCTTAGAACTGACAGCCTGGTGAAATAAAACTGTCCTGAAAGATCTTCTAAAAACCATGAGGAAAGAAAATTGATACAGATATGACGGAGGGGTGGTAATGTCAGAATTTCCCAAGTATGGGGATACAGAGACCTTTACAGTTCCTTTGTTCGGACAAGTACATCATGACTGGGACAAAGTGTTCTTGCTCTATCATCAGCCAGAAAAGAAATTCACCTAGCAGGAAAAAAAAGCATCAGCCGCCATTACAGAAGGAATGTGAAGCAAGGAAGACATCTTGGCTATCCACAAGTAGCTGCATGCATGTCTCAGGTTTGTTTTGCCACACCTGGAAGCCCAAAATATTGCTACCAAAAATTAGTAGCAAATATCACAGTCTATACAAAATAGTTACAAGTGTATTCTATGCTTGGACAACCATCTCATAGTCCATAGATCTCAAGTGGCTTCTTATTTTCTTAGCTCACCACTGAAATCATCTGAGGATATGAGTGGCTATATAATTTTGTTTCATCAATAAATAATAATAAATACGTTTAATATTGATTTATTTATTTGAACAATATATGCAACTGCTGAACTCACAATACTGACTTTAAATGGTGTCCAGAGGATTAAAAGCAAAAAAAAGAAACAACAGCAACATGATATATAAACAACATTCCAAAGCACTGATCCAAAATAGTGGTGGTAATATTTATTTCCTAATTTCCTTTCTTTCCTAACCAGCTAGCTCTGTCTGATTTGCTCCTATGCTGGTCATATGTTTAATCTTAACTGTAGATATCCCCAATCCTGATTTCCTCTTACTTATGGCCATTGCTCTTCAGTTTGTGTGTGTGTGTGATTTCATACTTTTAGAGAAAGCATGAGAAACCAAGAAAGGAGAAGGGAGAAGTCAAGGGTAGCTTTTTCCATCTGTAGTAGGTGCTTTCAAAGACACATGATCAATTTGGACTGTTTCAAGTCAAACACAATAGCATGCTTTATTTTTTCAGGCCCAGACTGGAAACCTAAAGAGGATTCGGTCTCTTTAACCCTAAAGAGGATATCCATGGCTCAGTTTGGTTTGATGAATTATAAACTGACTACAGTGAGATCATTGGAGATCAGATGGAACTGATAGTGTAAGAGAAGACAAGCGTTTCCTGAAGTATCGGCAGAAACCACCAGTTTGTTCTGTCATCTTATGTAATAGGATGCCATCCTGCAGCAGCAGTGCAAATTATCCCATGCAGGAAGTCAAACCATAAGAATGTAATGTTTTATTTCTAAAAAAAAAGAAAGAAAAAAAAGGAAAGAAAAATAGGAAAGAGATAATGTATTACCTTTCCAAAGGAAGTACAGTTAGAGTGCATGTTAGCGCTATAACTGCTAGCTGTCAAATACTGGCTGGGTTGTAATAGCAGAAAAGAAATTCTAGCAAGGAATTTTTCACTCAGCTGAAAGAATTAACTGGCATTTATTCCAGGATAGTTCTCTATTGTCTTGTCTTAGATACTGGATTGCTGTTTATCATGCATTCAGATGTTTATTGATGGCTAGACATGTGCAAGTTTCTAAAGCTAGCAGCATTGTAAATAAATAAATAAATAAAAAAATAAAAAAGATTAAGAGCTCCATATGAAAGCCACTCTGTGACAAGATGGATTTACTTGGAAACCATAATCTACAGGGGTGAAATCCAGCAGATTCTGACAGGTTCTGGAGAACCGGTAGCAGAAATTTTGAGCAGTTCAGAGAACTGGGAAATATCACCTCTGGCTGGC
>JANHFM010006568.1:0-16905 GCA_032468115.1 Grayia smithii
TGGTCTTTGAAGGCAATTTGAATAGATAAGTATCCGGAGGTCAGCCGTCTTAGTGGAACCTCCCTATGTAGGCATGGTATACCTTTGATGTTGCAAATGGAAAGAAGAGGGGCCGCTGCCCTTCCTCTCGGCACCCAGAATGTTTAGCGCAATGCTTAAATTGCTGGCCTCGAAACCAGGAGACTGAGAGTTTTAGTCTTGCTTCAGGCGTGAAAGCCAGCTAGGTAACCTTGGGTCAATCACTAGGAAACTGGGAATTCTAGTTTCCCCCCCTCCCTCAGGCATGAAAGCCAGTTGAGTCACCAGGAGATTGTGAGTTCTAATTTTGCCTTAGGTATGGAAGGTGGCTGGGTGACTTTGGGCCAATCACCAGGAGACTGGGAGTTATAGTTCCGCCTTAGGCCTGAAAGCCAGCGGGGTGACTTTGGGCCAATCAGCAGGAGACTTTGATTTCTAGTTCCGCCTTAGGCATCTGAAGGGGGCTAGATGACTTTGGGTCAATCACTAGAAGGCTGGGAGTTCTAGTCTTCCTAAGACATGAAAGCTAGCTCGGTGATCCCAGTCTTCGAAAACATCTACTATCCCAACAGATGAAACTATAATTCGGAAAATTTATGAATGTACAGAGATGGACTCTTTCACCAGAAAAATGAAGGCAACAGAAGATTTGGGAAATGATAAAATCTGGGGAAAATGGTACCAATGGGTAGAAAACAAATAAAGGTAAACTTAAACCTAACCCAAAGTGAAGGAAATTTTACTTGATTAATGAAATTAGAACAAGTAATGGTGATTTAGAAGATTTGATTAGCAAATAAGTGGACTATAAGTAATTTGTATATTGACCTAAACATTGGCTATAAATTGAAATGCTGTAATGCTCAAAGATAAGGATACTTAACTTATATTTTAATTCTTATTTACGACATTTAGATTTTTAGAATTCAGACTTTGTATATAGGTATATGTTGTGTATATGTATATTATATATGTTAATGTCATTGTTAATGTTTTATATACTCTAATAAAGGTTATTCTTAAAAAAAAAAGAACTGTGGCAATTATGCCATCCTATTTTTCTTTTAACTCAAGGACTAGAGGAATGCACCTTAATACAGCCATGAAGATGAACTCATAATAAAACCTAAGTCAGTGCAGTCCAAGTTCAAACAATGATAGTTCTTTCCAATTGACAAAATAATGAAGAGCAAGCTATTAGAGATCTCAAATAATCAAATTAACCTGAGCATCAAGGGAAGAGATTCTTGCCCTGGAAACTGTACCATATCCATCCAAGTGTAGCTGATTGGCTTCATTAAACAGTTTAGCTCTTCAAAACACTCAGCTCAACAGGCAGAAGAGTAGCAGAGTGCATCCATGACCATCAACTAGCAGTCAGAAGACATGATGAAAGCTCCTTACTTGCACAACACATGGACAAACTTAACCATAGTTTCAACGGGGAGACAGTGAGCATCCTAGACCAAGCCAAGTCCAAAAGCAATACAAGAATTCCTGGGAGCCTGGCATTTGGGCAAATCATCAACAGGCACATAAACAACTTCCATGTATCATTTAAAAGAAATAATCAATAAAAGACCACAACATCTCTTGATCAGCAATAAACACCCAGATAAACAGAGATTAATACCAAGCAGCAAATAATACCGAATCAAGGAAGTACCAACCGGTAAACAATAGCCTATTCAAAGAACCACCAAGAACTGACAGGGTGAGTCACTTGTAGATTAACAGAGAGCATACTCCTCTTCCTACTAGCATTGATGATATCACCTTGTTGAGTAATAGCAATAGCATTTAGACTTACATACTACTTCTCAATACTTACAGCACTCTCTGAGTGGTTTACAGAGTCAGCATATTGCCCCCAACAATCTGGATCCTCGTTTAATGAAATGTCTGCAAGAAAAACAAAACAAAACAAAGCTCAGAGAGCACCGAGAACCCTACAGTTCAACTCCGAGTGACAATCTCTTCTGTTGATACATTTAGTTCAGTTTGATATTTCACTTTTTTGAGGCTCCTCTGCTTTGCCACCATGTAGTCTTGTGTAGTCACTGGAATTTGGTGGCCCTGAGATAAATGCCAGGTCTAACCGCCGTTCACCAGAATTTGGATTGGCAGATCCAGTTTTTGTGTCCCTGCAGGGTGTGGTTTTTCCAACTTTGAAAGGGCTATCAGATCTGAGCTACAAAAATCCAGCCGACCACTTGATTCAGTAAGAAAATGCTTACGTATCTAATATCTGCCATTTAATGATTCCTTACTTTTTGTATTTCTAAGATAACCCATTTCTCTATTTGCTCTTTATCTTATGCAAGAAAGGCATGTTTAGCAAACTTAGGGATAAATGTTTAGTTATGAAGTTAAGGGAGGAGATGTCCCTATTAACATTCTATATGCAGAGGAGGAAAATAGCTAGAGCTTTCTCCTATAGTGATAGTATGCAAATATAAATTTACCATCCATAAGAACTGGATCAAAATGTGTAGGAAACTCAAAGTTTCACTCAAAGACCTTCAAATACTTCTTTTTTAAAAAATGCATGCTTGACAACTCAGAATGTTGCAATAGTTTCTCCTAAACATGTGTTTCACTATCGCAACATAGTGGAAAATTGAAAATAACATCTAATCTGCTTGAGAAAGCACTTCTAAATGTCTACTGTATTTTTGGTTCATGCTCTAATCCATCATCCTGTCAGAGAAAGAGAAAATCATTAACCAAAAAAGGGGAGGGGAATTACCCCTTCGCCCCCTTGGACTCTATCAAATTTAAAAACACACTCAAAAAATGTCAAATCCCCTGATATCCATATAGAAAACAAAAAAATGACTTTCATCCTGCCTTAAAATCTATGGAGCTCCAGAACATTTGCAAGGCCAGGAATGCAAAAATGGAGCCTATTGCAAGAGATAGTCCAGGTAAGTAACTCTCACTGCTTGCCTAGATGGTTGCTGAAAAGCCATCATGTTATCCAAGCAATAATAGAGCTGCATCCTCAAAGTCCAGTTTTGGGTGATTTATTAGATAACTGCATATTGAAGCAACACCAAAAAAGAGAAGAGATTGGTTGCATACAATAAATATTGCATATGTTAATTTCCAGAGGTTTGGTTTTGTTTGCGATGAAACTGGAATGTCAGCAAAAGACAATTCTAATCCTTTCTATAGAATAAGAAAAATAACAGAACAACAGAGTTGGAAGGGACCTTGGAGGTCTTCTAGTCCATTCCCCTGCACAAGCAGGCGACCCTATACCATTCAGGACAAATGGCTATCCAAACACTCTTAAAAACCTCCAGTGTTGGAACATTCACAACTTCTGGAGACAAGTCGTTCCACTGGTTAATTGTTCTCACTGTCAGGAAATTTCTCCTTAATTCTAGGTTGCTCCTCTCCTTGATTATTTTCCAACCATTCCTTCTTGTCCTTCCTTCAGGTGCTTTGGAAAATAGCTTGACAACCCCCCCCCCTCCTCTTTTTGTGGCAGCCTACTTAAATATTTGAACACTGCTATCATATCACCCCTAGTCTAGGATCTAGTCTGATGTTTTTCAAACTTGGTTGTCTGGGGAATTCTGGAAGTTGAAGTCCACAAACCTTAAAGGTGCCAAATTTGAGAAACACAAGTATAGTGTATTTGTCCAAGTTTCTTCTATGGGGAATTATTCATGATACATGAGTGACTTTTGGGATAGGGGAAAGAAAATATCTGGCTATCCTCACAGCAGGTGGTGGAATGAAAACTTCCTGCAATTTTTTACTGGTTCCCTCCTCAACAGCATGTTCTGCATTGTTTTCATAGTTAGATGAAGACCTCAAATATTCCAAGATGTTAGGAACAGCATGTAAAGGGCATTTTGTTTGATGCAATTTTTTTTAAATACAAGGTTAAAATGGCCATGGACTCTTGTACTCAACAAAGATGTTCTCTGTACATGCTGAAACAAATTTCTTGACTTTTCTCTGGGTCAATATTATGTGGAAAAATTGGAAGTCCTTTCACTTCTGATTAGAACAGTCTCTACAAGGAGAAGCTTCTTCTCCTTCAGTTTCCCCTTTACCCTATCCAGCTGAAAGGGCACATGTGCTATCAGCAGTGGTGGGTTGCTCCCGGTTCGGTCCGGTTCTGTAGAATAGGTAGCAGTGACGCTGTGACATCACCGAACCGGTTCTAACAGTCCCGGACCGAAGCCCCCCTGCACACCCATACTTACCTGTCCCTGCGCACAGCGCGCGGAGCGCGCTTGCGCGTATGTGCAGGAAGCTTTTTTTGCTTAAAAAAGCTTCTGCGCATGCGCAGGAGCGCCCGTTTGGCGCGCGTGCGTGCAAAGCGCGCTCCGACCACGTGCAAAGCGCATGCACTTACAGAACCGGTAGCAAAGGTAAGTAGAACCCACTCCTGGCTATCAGGGTGATATTTTGCTTTATGACCTGCCTGATGACTTAAGCATTATTTGTTTTATCACCACAATTTTGTTTTAATCAGTTGAACACTACCTTTCAGAACATTGTGGAAAAGGTAGAGCAGAAGGGATTTTGGTTCATGAAAGAGATGAACAATAAAGGATGCCCTCTTTCTGATTTAAAAAATCACAGGTAGTTATTATTTTCTAGTCCAGGAAGCCCAAGCCTCCACAAATTAAGAGGTGGCACCAAGGGCTGAGAGGATGGTAGACACCATCAAATTAAAGACAGAGCACTTAATTTAGTACACAGATGCCCACTGGAAGCACCAGACCGTCTTCCTTTGGGACTGTAAAACATTTCATCTCATGCTTACATTCTGTTGATTACAAGAAACCCAACTGGGTACTTCAAATAAAGTACTTGCTTGACTGAAAGGTCTCCTATGGCATCTTCCATCAAAGACTTTAGCCTGAGCAGGCAAGCTGAGAGCTTGACATCTCCATCTCTTTTCCAGCACTGCAAAACTAGGGAGATTTCCCCACCCCGCTTCTCTGGCATATTTTAAATAGAGATAATACCTGACTGTAGGTAGACCAAACTGAGAGATGTTGTAGAGCTATTTGAAAAAGGAAAGTTCACAAGTGTGCAAAAGTCAGCGATAGAGATGTAGAATGAGTAGCCAACCTGCACTCTTAATGATGTAACCCCAAGACAGGCTGGATATCGGGCTAAACTGCAGCCACCAGAACATGTGCAAGAGATAATTGGCAGGATTGTTGATTTCTCAGATTAAGGACCCATTAATTAATAACAGATTAATTTCATTTTATCCATAATGCATATACATATGCAGACACACAAACACACAGCATATATACATACATGTATAAGAGCCCTGATGGTGCAGTGGTTAGAATGCAATTTGCAGGCTGACTCTGCTCACAGCCAGGACTTCAATTCTGACTGGCTCAAGGTTGACTCAGCCTTCCAGCCTTCCGAGGTGGGTAAAATGAGGACCCAGATTGTTGGGGGCAATAGGCTGACTCTGTAAACTGCTAAGGAACCTAATTCATAGGGTGCAGCCTAGAGTGAGGCTTGATTACCTGATTCAGGCAGTCAAAATTATGTTGAGTTGGACCTGACTCTTTCTCCCCCAGAAACAGTCTGCAAGAAGAAACTAAGGCCAGTTTGCAAAAGACCAGTGTAGGTCACTTTAAATAAGTAAAAGTGTTATAAAACTGGATTATGAAAATGTGTCCATTGGCTTAGATATCTGGCAGTACAGTGAAAGCATAGGCTTTTTCATTCAGCTTTCACTTTAATAATGTTGGGTATTATCAAGCTATGATGGTAGCCCAGACCATGCACATAATGAGACTCTCTTCTCCCAGAGACTTTGTCTCTTCCACATCAAGCCCCCGTGCTCAGTAGCTCAGCTCTCGTAGACATCAACAGTCTGCTGGATTTGCTTCCCACCTTTCTCCTGGACCCTGAAATACATTGAAGAATCCCTGACCTCATATAATTTGCCTTTAGAAGTGCTATCATGCTACCTTACCACTTGGAACTTGCTATCATCCCTTCAAATGAGTAGATTAATTATTCAGAAAACCACAGCTCACATCTCAGCAAATGTGAGCAGACAGTTCTGGATGAAGTGCATAAAAAGGGTACACTCTTCCGCATGTTCAGAATGCAGCCACAGGTGACAATAGTCTGGTGATGTTCCTATTCCTGTTCTTGATTATCACAGTTATGTTCTCTTCTGTTTCATCCAAGTCAAGAGGCTGAAGGGACTAATCTGACATGTTGTCAGTTTGGGAACTGACAAGCAATCAGTCACCTGAAGTAGCACAGACCAGGGGAAGGCAGACTCAGATCACAAGGGGCCAGGTTCAAACATGACACCCAGCTCCAAGACACATTTCCAATTTTGAAGGACAGAACAAAGGCAACCCTGCCTACCTCAGTTGTGCCCACAGTGGAGGTTACTGTGAAGTAGCTACCAAGTCTTGCTCTCTATTGAAATCAACCCTGCAATGTCAGATCTGCATACCTATATCCTTACTCTTTGCTCTCAGACTCTAGGTTTACAACTCAGAATAGCTTATAGAAGTCTCTTGTGTCTGAATTCTAGATAGACAGACCACTCTGGTTTCTCTGCTGTTGCTTCTTCCTATTTTTATGCTTTGGGCCCTCCACCTCCTAGATCTGCCTCTCACTGCTGACTCCAGGTCTGGATCCTGAAGTGTCAGGTTGGCTGTGCCCTGATTACCAGGCAGACCTTCCCTTCGAAGAATTCCTCTTGAACTTCGTGTGCAACCGTTCAGCCGAAAATTCTAACTGTCTCTGTTTGAATTACAACCCTATAATAAAACCAGTTGCAACGTACTATCGTTTGCTCACATCAGACATGGCACTAGAAGGCAAAGTCACGAAACTGCATCGCACTTACTTTGGCCATGTCTTGCGAGGAAATTCACTGGAGAAAGCAATTATGTTTGGAAAAGTTAGCAGTAAAAGGGAACCCAGGCCTCCAAAGAACATGGTGGCTGGACACCATCAGAGCTGTGCCAAAACATAGAAAAACATAAATAGTGCAAGATCAAACACGTAGAGAGACTTGGCTCATAGAATCAGCAAGGGTCAGACTCGATTGGATAGATATCATCGTCGTCGTCATCTTCATCATATTTGCTCAGGTTAGGGCAGTTATTACCATCATTGCTATCCAACTACACTTGTCTGATTGCTATTATATAAAAACACACTCTTGCTTTTTATTTTTATTGCACAATATATTCTGGTTTGGGGAGTTTAATGTTCCTTGTTACAGTTATCTGGAAGCCACCCACCCCCAGAAGAATGAAATATTTTGGGGGATACTAACAAAGGCAGGATAGAATATTTCCCCTAAAGGAGAAATGGGGAAAAAAATCTTAAGGGAGGCAGAAACCAGCCCCAATTTCCCTGCCCCAAGCAGAAACTGAGGAGGCCAGCTTTTAGAAATGCAGATTTGGTAATCCATTCAGAAATACTGGGTCAAGGCAGAAACTCAGATTATCAGCAAACAAAAGGTTGACAAAATTAGCTCAGACAAACACCTAGGACAGTGAGGGCAAACCTTTTTCGGCTTGCGTGCCACCCAGCCCCGATGTACGCGTGTAACCACCTCACTGCACTTGCGCAGAGCTGTTGTGCGCGCCCCTGGCCAGATTGCGCACACAACCGTGCCACTGCACATGTGCAGAGCAGTCACGCATGCACCCCCCCTGCGGCACAGGTGCAACCGTGCCCTCTGCGCATGCACACGCTGCATGCTGGCTGTCTCGCACACATGCACAACCACATGCGCATGCGCATGAGAGAGCCAAACTGCGCAGATGCCGCAGGAGAAGGTAAATTCAGTGATGGCTCGCGTGGCAGGCAAAATGGCTCCTTGTGCCACTTCTGGCATGTGTGCCATAGGTTCACCAAACATGGACCTAGGATTTGCATTTCCCCTTTTTCCTATACAGCCAGCCATGACCCCTACATGACCCCATAAAAACCCACCCACTCTCAACTCCATTTGGTCACCTACACCAGAACCACAAACCCTGATTGTTCTGTTCATCAATAAATGGACCTCCTTTCCAATCAGCCTCCGGCCTCCATTTTATTCCCAGTGTCTTTCTCCCAGCTTGGAACCGAATCAGTTGGATTTTCCTTCCAACACGGTGCTTTGTAAAAAAAAAATAATAATAAAAAAATCCACTGATGTTTGCTCATATCCTTTTCAGTCCTAGCTGGAAACATCCAGAACATAGAGAAATCCTTCTATATGTATTTTTGACAAGGCTTGTCTTACCGAACCAAAAAGGTTTTATAAATGCTCTTTTGAACTAGGCTAACGACCCACTCTGCTGCTGCTTGGGCTCCTCAGCCAGCTTATTTTCCTTAGAGAACCCTGCAAAGGCACAAGTGGCCTCCTCATTAGTATCCTTGGAGAGACAGGATGAAGTCAATCTTCACTTTAAGCGAGTGCGTGAAACGGAGGTGGGGAGAGGGAGTCCAGCCAACAGACTGCAAACTCTTCTCAGGGCTGGGACTCCCTTCCCTGCAGCTGGGGAAGGTGGTGGGAGAATGTGCGATAACCTCAATTATTATAAACTGCCCTGTCAGAAAGAGTGGGGGGTTGGGGGGGGTTGGGAAGGAGAAAGCAGTAGCTTAAACATGAAATCAGGCCGGAGGCATTTGTCACAATGAAATTAAAGAGATAAGAGGCTGGAAGCAAACGGCTTGTCGAAGCAGCCACCACTTTGGCTCACTTGAAAGAGCAAGCATCAAAATGCAAAGACAGCTAATTGCCACTGTAAATTCCTTGATGAAAAGAGGCTTCTCTCCATGGGGGTTACTGCTCAGTTTCCTGTGACCATCTTCCCGTCTCTAACCTTATTAGCATCTAGTTTTCAATACAGTGAGCTTCTTGTGGGATAACTATGTCACTTCTATTCAAATACTACCAAGCAGGAGCTAAGCATCTGGTAAGATACAGACATATACGTTACATACAGTGATTTTTTCAAACCTAAAGTTTGGACCCCAGAATATTCACGGGCTTTGGTATCATGGTATTTCATTGTTTCATGTATCAATCATAGCTAAGGAGTTCTTCCTATCTGGAGAACCAATTTTATACATGTTTTTTTATTCATTACGATCGCCAACTCCATACATATCTTCTGGATTTAACTTTACTATAACATTCTCTTGCAGGAGAGATCAACCTTCTCCTACCTGAGTTTATAAGCAATAGATGACGTGCAGAAACTCATAAATCAATTTTTCCCATCTGGAAATTTTTTCCTGCAGATGTGTTAGACCATCTATAATTTCCAGAGAGCTGTTAGATATGCTGGGTGAGGATTAATGATTTCTTTGTGTTACAATATTTCAAGTACCATTTGTTCCTCAGGAACGTACAAAGGCAAAGATGAGGAGACTGTTAGATGCTACTCAGGACAGAAGAGGAGGAGAATTATTATATTTGCACCTACAATTTTATCTAAGTTTTATTAAAGATTTTTTTTAAAAAAAGAGGAAGATAAAACTAATACAAATTATATAAAGTAGATAAAAGTCTTAAAAAGAAATCAAAAAGAAAACTAAAAATGCAAGAAAGTTAAAGAAAAATAGGGAAAGAGAAAAAGGTACAAAGAAACTAGTTTCCAATCTTCTTTATAGCAGTTACAAATGCCACTATAAATTTACCTCTTATTCTGTGGTGACTTGCTTCTTTCTATAATCTGCACTTACATTTATCATAGCCCTCAAGATGTTATACTTTATGACAATTAGGATTTTATAAAGAAAACAAAACAATCTGCAATTGTTTAGAATTTAGAATGACCAGATTGCACCTCAAGCATCTGATCATTTTAATACAGTTGTTTAAGGTTTTAAAGGACATTTTAAGACACAGCTTCTAACCATCATACCAGAAGCTCATTCTTTGGCAAGAGAGCAATACTCAGTGGCATAGAAAAAGAGATCCCAGGTCCTTGCTATGTAATCTGTTGGCCCACCCTCAGACAAGGAGTTGGGAGGCATAAAGTAATTCATGCTGTGAGGGATTCTTGGTGCTCTCTGAGCTTCCTCGTTTTCTTGCAGACATTTAATTACCCACACTAGGTAACATGATCAGTGCTAGTAAGGTGTGGGGTTTGCTCTCAGTTTATATTCTAGTGGCTTGTTAGTGTTGGTGGTGGTGATCTTAGAGCAAGGGTGTCAATCTCGCGGCCCACGGGCCAGATGCGTCATGGGCTGGCTCCGCCCCCGCCTGGTTTAGTGAAGGGGGAAAAAGTCCCAATACATCACCATGACATGTGAGTTTGACACCCCTGTCTTAGAGGTTCTTTGGTTAGGCTGTTTACTGTCAGCTTCTTTGGCAGTTCCTTGGTTGGGGTATTGTTTACTTCTTATTGTTGATCTGATGTCAATCTTGGAGTTAATCTATGCTCATCTGGGTGCTGATTGCTGTTGGGGAGGTGTTTTGGTTTTTTTTTTGTTCTATTATGGCTTGTTGATTGTCTCTTTTGCATAATATGTAGGTGTTGTTTATGTCTATGTGTCTATTGATGGCTAATTTGTCAGAGTGCCAGGATGCTAGAAGTTCCCTGGCATTTTTGGACTTGGCTTGGTCTAGGAGAGTCATAGTTTTCCAGTTGGAATTATGATTAAGTCTGTCCATATGTGGCAAAATTAAAGAGTTTTCATCATGTCCTCTGACTGCTAGCTGGTGTTCATGGATGTCTTCTGCCAGTCTTCTGCCTGTTTATCTTATGTAGTGGCTGTTGTGGTCATTCCACTGTAGATGACTCCTGTTGGTATTTTTCTTTTGAGACTACTGGGTTTTTTGTTTTACTTAGGATGTTTCAAATGGCTTTAGTTGGTTTGTGTGGTACGCTGATTCCATGTGGTTGTATTAGTCTGTTGGTGGTTTCTGAGATGTTCTTGATGTATGGCAGTATTATTCTTTTTATGGCTTGTATTGGTTGTGCTATATTGGATTGAGTGGCCAGGTCCTTTTTGATAAAAGCTGTCCCTTCACTTCGTTACTCTTCCATGGTGTTTCTTAAAATGATGTCCCTGCCACAATTCATAATTAAGCCTTTCAGCACCTCTTCGTGGGAGGTTTACTTGTCAGACACCTCACAGATGGCAGGAAGAGGGCAGATGACCTTCCTAAAGTCAAACAGCAAGGCAAATATATATTATAAACACACACACACACACACACACACATCCCAGTGAAAATACAGGCATCAGCTACAAACTGTGTTGATGGACACTGACAAAGTCCGTACTGTGTCACAATGCAACCATCCCCTTTTATACTTGCTCCAGATATCAGACATGAAGGAAGCCACCCCTCCTAGAAGAATGAAATATTTTGAGAAATATTTTTTAAAAGGCAGGATAAAATATTTCTCCGAAAAGAGAAATAAAAATCTTAAGGGAGACAGAAAGTCAGAGCTTCAGTTCCCTGTCCCCAGCAGTTATTTGGTACCCATTAAGAAAGGCTGGGCCATCCTATCGACAAGACAAAAGACCTTCAGCTCCAGAGTGATGGGATTAAGACATGACCCTCCAGGACATAATAGGATTAACCCACTAGCAGCAGAGCTCACTACATTGCACAATCTCCTAAGGACATTGTATCAGCACACTTCAACCAAACTTGGCTCAGACAAACATGACCCCAAAGGAGTTTGACCACAGCCAACAGAATACATGTTCTTGCACAGGAACAGGAAGTTCAAGTGCAAAGCCCAAGAGAAGGTATAAAACCCCCTCACTCTCAACTCCATGTGGTCAGCTGCCCAGAACTATGTGCTTGGTGATTCTGCTTCACCATTAAACCATCTTTCCAATCAGCCTCCATGTTTTCAGTGTCTTTCTCCCTGCTTGGAACTGAACCAGATAGATATGTCTTTCAACAGACATAGGTATGTGAATTATCTGATTTGCTTGTGATGTCACAATACATATTTCATCATTTCTTGCTCCATCAATTCCATTCTAGCAAAGCAGTGCAAAATACAGCAACCAGGCCTGCCACAACCATTTTGCTCAATCTCTCTAACTTAATTAGAACTTGTTGAAAAAATATCCTTGGAAACATTTTTCAGTGACATTTATTTGACGCGCTAAAATTAATTCTTACATTTTTATGCTGCCCCTCTGCCTTATAAGGTATTGGCGAAACAGATTCTCAAAGAGAACTTCTAAATGTTATTATGTCTTTTGCTGAAAACATGACATATAAACTATAGTAGTCTTCAGCAACCTGACGCCCATCAGATGTATTTCTGTTCAGTTTCCTATCTCTGTCTCTGTTCACTGGAGGAAATGGCAATACATTTGAAAAGGATCACCTTAGAGAAGGGTTGGGTTTGGGGCAGTGGTGGGTTGCTACCGGTTCACCCTGGATCGGGCGAACCGGTAGCGGTGGTGGGAGGCTCCACCCACCTGTCCGAACGTCTCTGCGCTTGTGCAGAAACATTGCGTGTGCACACGAGCAAACGAAATTGTAACCCATTACTGGTTTGGGGGTTTTGAAAGGCTTCTCCAAAGACTAATGGGAGTCATGCCCCCCTAAAGATTAAGAGGAATCCCTCAAAGGTTGCAATCAACTCAAATTGGAATGCAAAACTGGGGCTGTTTCTCAAAGGAGCCTTGATTCACAGCTCTACAGTCACTTAAGGAAAATCAATAGCCTACCACTTGACATATCCTCATTTGCAAACCCTGTAGAATTCTTTACCAAGTGTTTCTTAAGTTAAAAAGAAAAGTGGTGGGAATCAGGGGAAAGTTTACTGATTATTATTTTTTTTGTCTGTATTTTCTGTATAGAAGCACTAGTTGTGTGGACACCACTGAGACCAAAACAGAATCTATTACTTCTTGAGCAGTGAAGGGAAACCTGGGTTTATTCAATTTCTGATAGGAGAGAAGTCTTGCTTTTTTCCTATTAGCCAAATTATCCAGAACAAAAGACAAATATGTCAGCGTATTTTAATGGTGTGACAAAAAGGGAGTAAGAAGACTCCTGATATGTTGACAGTGCGTTAAATTAAAGCAAAGCAGAGCTCAAAGAAATGAAGAAATTTCACTTAGATTTGAACAGGGCAGACACCCTAGGCATCCATGACATTGGAAAGCTTTTTTTCCATATTTCAAGCAGCTGGTAATAGTTAAATACAGTCCATCTCCTACTCAAATTTGACCTTGAGATACATTGTGATTCTTTTCTTTTTTAATAAACATTTTAGTAAAGTTAGTAAACATTTTACTACATTTAGTAAACATTTTACTAAAATTTTAGTAAAGAAACACATCAAAAGTAACACAAACTAAGAAAGTGGAGAAGCAGTAAAAAAAGAAAAGGAGGAAAGCAAAAGTGTAGAAAGAATTGGAAAGAAAAAATAGGAGCTTGTTTTTCCTTGCAGGGAATATAAGTACATTTACAAAATTCTCTTTATAATTATAAAAAAACACTTTTTTCTATTGTCCATCAAAACCACAAACATCCTTGCATTGTTTCTTCTGTTTCATGCAAAAAGTATATAAGGGGTTTTCAATCAACCATAAATGTAAATATTGTGGGTTTTTTTCTCTAAGCAAAAATAATTTAGCTATCTCTGCAAGTTCCATCATCTTTACCCAGTCATTCCACCATTGTGGATGGTGTCAAGCCTTTCCACTATTGAGCATATAGTAATTTCACTAGTTATCATATGTAAAAACAAAGTTCTGTGACCTTTTTCTAGTTTCTAGTCCCAAAAGAAAAGTCTCTGGTTTCTAAAGTTGTACTTTAACCTTTAAAAATTTCTGAATTTGTATTTGTATACAAAAAGGGTTTGTTTGTTTTTTATATGTCCACCAAAGATAACAAAATATTTCTATACAGTATGTTGTTCACATTTCCAGCAAAGAATCTGAAGTACCTTTGTACATTTTAGACAATTCCTCTGGTGATACTTCTTCAATTATTTATGTATTTATTCAATTTGAATAGCTGCCCATCTCAAAGAAGTTCCAGTCCGACTCTGCAATATATGGGGGGGAGAAAACCCTTTGGAAATGCTTCACTACATATATATCTTTCCATCTAAAAGTCTTTCTGTCATGGTGATCTGATCATTGATTTATTTTCCCCCTTTTTTGGTGAATGTAATAAGCTGGATATATATTAAACACAGTATGTGACTTTCAGGGTAACAAAATACAATGGAAGAACCAGAAAGAGAAGATGAGGTGAGAAGGTGAGAAGATAAATGGAAGAATGAAAGACATTAGACGAAAATTAAAAAGCATAGCATCACCTGGTTTACTAGGTCTTTCTCTAAATTGGACTCCCACAATTTTACCCCTGATTCTATAATCTGGTTAAGAAACAGTTGGCAGCAAAAACTCACTCTTATAATGGAAGCTGGCATTCTTAGACACTCCAAAAAAGACAAGAAAGCATGTAGGTTAGCTGGCAGAGGATCTTAGGTAGCAAAACAAGGTGTCTTCATACAGTAATGCCTTAGCTCAGCAAATCTGGGGAGTAATAGGGACTAAAATGATATTAAGGTGACCCAAGAGTGAGACTTAAGTATCATGGTATGTAAACATCCCCTCCCTCCACTTCTCTATTTGCATTGCTGATTTCTGTATCTTGGCAAAACAATGGCAGATTTAGCAGAAATACACTTGCATCTGGATGTCTGGCCTGGCAGGCCGGGAGGTAAGTAAATACCAGCTTTGGCAATCTCTGTCCCTGCCAGCAGGAAAGCCATTAACCAATCAAGCTCTTGAACTCTTACTATGTATATCCTCAAGGATATGGCCAATTTATGCTTCTCTTCATCAATCACTCTTTTCATGATTTTAGCTTTATACAGTACTTGGATGTATCTAGGCATCATTGCAACACAGAATTATCTTTTTCTGTCAGTTTTTGGTGATGTGTCTTGGGTTTGATGTCTCTCTGCCCTCGATAAATAAATTCTCTTTCAGCCGTTCTTTAAGAGCTACAAGAAAAGAAGTATTAGAAATCAATTAACTGATCAAGTTTCTAATCAGTCTCATTTAGAAGAACCAGCTGCAGATGGAACCTCTTTAATAAAAGGCACTTCCTGAGTGGAGTTTAGCAGGAGTTTGGCCATGCAGGGGACTGTAAGAACAGGAGAGGTGGCTTTGAGATGATGAATGCATCAACAAGTGTGTACAACCCAGGACATGGAGAGATGACTGGCAACTGCTTGTAGATACTATTGCACTAGGTCTACGGTATTTATGACCCATATTTGGAGTTACAACAATTGGATTCCTCCCAGGGTGACTCTGGCAGACTCTGGGGGCTTGGTAACTGGGTTGCAGAGAACATAGAATAATAGTGTTGCAAGGGACCTCAGAGGTCTTCTAGTCCAACCCCCTGCTCGAACAGGAGACCCTATACCACTTCAGACAAATGTCCAATCTCTTTTTGAAAAACTCCAGTGATGGAGCACCCATAATTTCTGAAGGGAAGCTGTTACACGGGTTGATTGCTCTCACTGTTAGGAAATTTTTCCTTATAACCATTTGCAGCATCCCATGGTCATTGCATTTTAGGATGGTTTTGCCAAAAATTGGCAGTTCTGGTTTTTGCCAAAACTGTGCCCATAGCGAACCGCTTGTTCATTTAATGACTTCAGCATTTGCTTAATGACTCTGGTGGCCACTTTATGATTATTATGTTTGCTTACTGATCAGTGCAAAAAAGTTCGTAAAATCATGTCAGTCACATGACCGACCTATTTTACAACCATCATAACTTACAACTGTGATGGGCAGGTTCCATTACAGTCATAAGTTGAGGATTCAGCTTTTGAGGTAGTCACTTGTTTGGTGGTCACTTGTTTAAGTTGGGCAGCTATAGAAATTGAATGAATGAATGAATGAATGAATGAATGAATGAATGAATTGGCAATTTCTACAAACATGCTTAGTGAACTCTCTTTGATTCTACTCCTTTATTAACACTTGTAATATTGTGATAATGACCACCAGCAATAGCCAGAGAGAACAAAAGGGAAACAAAAGAAAAGAGAAAACAAAAAGGAAGGATAAGCCTTTGTATCATTTTTCAAATATTCACTGTACAATAAACAATCTTGAGATGTTGGAATAATCCATATTCTATGTTCACAACTGGATCATTGCCCGATATTGCCAAATTAGACCTTTTTTAAGGATAATAATTATAGAGAACTTCTCTGGCACAGATCACTATGCTGAAGAACCTCCTTATCTGGCCTGCCCTCCTTAGCCCAGGAAGGAGAATGAAAAAAAAGAGGCTTTTGCCTTCTTCTTTTGTATGGTACCTTCTTAATGATTTCTTAAATCCTGAAGTAAAAATTTGGTTTTAATTTGTTAAATCCTGCATAAACACAGATAGCATATCTCTCCACTCCAGTTGTGGGTTGCTCCCGGTTCGGTCTGGTTCGCACGAATAGGTAGCGGTGACACTGTGATGTCACCAAACCAGTTCTATGCATCCCGGACCTGCCCCCACCCCCCCTGCGTGCCTGTATTTACCGATCCGCACACAGAGGGCATGGAGCACGCTTGCACACATGCGCATGGAGCTTTTTTTGAGGTTTTTCCGCCTGCACCTTTAAAACCGGTAGTAGAGGTAAGTAGAACCCACCCCTGCTCCACTCCCCATGATTTACGGTCATTTCTCATGTTTCTCATGTTTTTCCTACAGAGTCAACCTCTGTAGGAAGGCCAATTTACTTTGTTCACTTGTCTTCCCATTTTGACTCCAGCCAGTTAAGCCACTGGCTATTATAGTCTCCAAATGTGTTTCACCTTAGATATTTTTAGAATAGAATAGAATAGAATTCTTTATTGGCCAAGTGTGATTGGACACACAAGGAATTTGTCTTGGTGCAT
>JANHFM010006569.1:21777-34345 GCA_032468115.1 Grayia smithii
CACCCATGCTGAAGATAAGTGCAGGGTGATTGAGATACTGAAGAAATTAGAAACAAAACTGTTCCCACCCCCTCCCTCCAAGCCAAGGAAAGCTGGGAATTCTTAAATTGCACATATGAAGTAAAGAACAATTGCACCAAAAACCCTTCCAGAAGATATAAGAAATCTCTTTATGGAAAAATAAAAGACATCTATCACAGCCCAAATCTATCCAGAAGGACTCTTATTATCTGCAACTTCGAAATGAATTCCAAGATTTTACAATTGTTCCAAGATTCTACAATACCTGGGTGAAAATAAGTTTTCACAAGCCATGGAAGATTGAGGGAGAGGATTATACTAGATTTGCAAAGAAAAAGAATCCTGCTTCTACCCTTAAAAGATAAAAGCTACAGGCATGGTCATATATAGAATGTAAGGAGGATGGCCTTGATGGAAACATGCAACTAAGCAAAGAGGATGAACCCTTTTTTTAAGCCCTGAGAAACAAGATAACATTTAGAACCAACTCAGACACTTCCCTGACCCACTGGAGGGTTTGGGGGAGGGAGTTATAGCACAATCAGACATGCAATATTCTATGAAGATGATTTTCTAGCCTGGTCTAAATAGGCTGACATTATGAAAGGCTCTATTTACATCTGTTGGCTTGATGGTTTATCAGAAATGTGTATTGAACTGTGCACAAATTCATGATGCTAGGTAAACACTTTCAACTCTCTTTCAGCCCACTGACAAACATTGTTTCTATTAATCTACATAGGAATAAGTAATACAACCAGTCCAAGTCTTGAAAACAGAAGACCAAGAGAGAAGATGAAGGAGTAGACGACTTTCTTCATTCCTTCTTGTTAAAGGATATGGTCCAGGAGGAGGAAAAGTACTGGAAATGAGTAACTGGCTTGCAAATACGGTGCTAACGGGAATGGTATGAGTTTCCTGAAAACAGAATGGGATTCTGAAATAAGGTGATTTCTGGCAAGTGGTGGGATGCATCTCACTAGAATTGGGAATAAATGTGTTTAGAAAGCATCTTGCAACCCTGATTCACAGAATTTTAAACTGGGCTCTGTAGAGGAGAGATAAGAGAGCTCAGAAAGTGCCAATGACTGAAATTGGGAATGGAAGTGATAGGTAGGATATGAAGATACTCAAGAACAAGCACCAAAATATAACAAGGAATAGGTCAGGCCATGTGTCTGTATAGGAATGTAGCTTTAGAAGAATTAGAAGTCTTTTAAAGTAGGAAGCAGGTATGATTACATAAGCATGATTGAAAACCGGTAACTCAAAATATATCAGTGGAACACAAGGATTGAAAATATAATTTATTCAAAAACAACAGGCCATTCAAACAGTTGCCTTGGAGAAGATGGGACAGAATTATTTAGGTTGTTGCAGAGACGGGAAGAAAGAATGGGTTCAAATTACAAGGAAGTATATATTGATTGAACTTTAAACAAAATCCAGGCAATAAGAGTTATTCAACAATGGAAAAGACAGCTTTGGGAGGCAATGGGTTCACTTTGCTGTATTTAAGGAGAGGCTGGATGGCTATCTGTTGGGGACAACATAGTAATGAATTCCTGAACTAGGAAAAGAATTTGACTACAAGGTCTCTTTCAAACCATGATCACAGACAAAACATAACATCAAACAGAGGTTAAAATGAAGGGATGCATCTCTATTCTACTAAACTATATATTATGAAGGTGGTTAATTGACAATCACTTCTGAATAGAACCATTTTTCATCATTCAACCTGCCTGGAACAAATATTTAAACTCATTAAAACACAATACATAATCACAGAGATAAATGTTTCAAAACAATGGTAGGCAATTTATTTTTCTGTCCTCATTAGGTACCAATTATGTCAAGCTGTATGGCTATTTTTTTTAAATGGAATTTTTAAAAATACAGAAAAAGTACACAAAATAAAATTTAAAAGCAGTAATATCCAACAAATTAACTAAGAAATTATAAAAGCAAACAAAAAGAGAAAAAATCAGCATGAAAAAATACTGAATTCAAAAGTTTTATAATTTTTTTTTTTAAAAGCTATTTTTCTACTAATTAAAAAATGACATATTTTCTTTTGGCATAGATTTCATAATGTTTAACCAGAAGACATAATTTTAATGCACAACTTGCTACATTGTTATTACTTGATTAAATGAATATGGAAATATATTTAGGTAATTTATATTAATGTCTTGATATTTCTAGGATTTTTTCCCCTCTTTTTTCCATTTAAGCAATAAGTCTTTTCAGAACCTTTGGGAACATCCAATTCAGGCAATCAATGTTCATGTATCCAAGATACCTCATTCAGTTTTAGGACTGAGTGCAGATGTGTTTGCTCAGGCTAGTTACTTTGCCAAAGTAACAACAACAATATGACTACAAAAAAGTAAAGTAGAATCAGCCTTTTGAGGTAGGCAAAACTAAGAATGGGAGTTTCTAGGAGTGTTAGGATGGATTTTAAAGTGGCTATGGTATGGTTATAGAATATTGAAAGCCCATCAAAGACTCTCCCTAGGTCAACCAATATTTAATATAATCAAGGCAAAGTTGTTTTGAGTTTCTTATGTTTTCTACTTTCCCGGGACTTGGATATCGTTATGCAACAACTTGGAGTCTTCTGCCCCTTCTGAATCAAACCTACATTCTATCAAAAGTAGAAAATAAAACAGAATGAAGTTTAACCTCCGACTTCATCCAAGAATACTATTTAAATAGGGGAGGAGGGAATCTACCAATCTGCCTTTCTGCTTTCTTGGAAGACTGACTCTTTTTTATCCTAGCAATATAAAATCTCTTGTCTTCTTGCCAGGCATTCCCCCCCACCCCCACTATATGTTCATTTTGGCTTGAACTACAAGGGAGACTAGATAACTGGTATGAACAAAGTAGAACTGTCAGCTGAGTTTTGTTTTGTTCATAGTGGGCAACAATCAATAATAACAACAAAATTCCAGAGGACAAATCAATGGGTGGATGAGAAAGTCGCATTAAGTAGGAAAGTCAGCTAGTGATCTGTGTGTGAACCCTATTCTGAAAGACAGGTTATTTTGTTGTTGCTGTTTTGCCACAAGGCTATTAATCTCTCTGGAAATTGATGGTTTTATAGTTCTATGTCAAAGAAAAATACTCGTGTAAGAATGGGACAAAGCATTAGGGAACTCTGTTGATCTGTGTGTGAACTCCATCCTTAACAGTGTGTATGTGTGCGTGTGTCTGTCTTGTCTATGTATGTGTGTATCCATCCAACTATCCATCCATCTGAATGGTCCACAGAGAATAGGAAGAGTATAGAAAAGGCTTTATACATGTTACAGAAAGTTAGTAAAGGGTGTTTTTTTCTGTTGGAAGTAATGCTGGATAGAAAGGGAACAACCCACCAATTGCTATCCTAAAATTGTCTTATAATAGATTTGCAAGAATATCATTTCCTGACCTCATAGTTAAACCATAGCAAACCTTAGCATGGGGGCAGCACAGTTCAAACAGGAGGAATGCATCTGAATGATTGTCCTTATGAACCGAATGCTTAAGCAACAATGCAATTCAATTAACATTTAAGCTATTACCACACTAAATATTTCCCTTCAGAAAATAATCTCCTAAATCAGATCTGATTTTGCAATTCCTTTTCCAACTATCATAGAAATTTCTGACCTAGCTTCTAACATTGCTAAAAGGGGAAGGTTTCATGGCTATAATTAAAGGAAGCTTCTAAACATTATCATCTCCAAGCTATCTAATCAAGATTATTATTTTTTTTTAAAAAATCTAGAAAGTACAGCAATTTGCAAAAAAGTGGAGAGAAAAACCTGATGGATATCAAGGACAATAACAACAGAATTGTAGGTTAATAACCAAAGTATATCATTCTTAATCCAAGTTGCATAGGGTCACTTATTTTAAAATAAACAATGTTGAAGTTCTCGAGTTGTTATTAATGGGACGAGACAGAATAAAGCAATTCTAACCATAGTTTCAGTGAAAAAACTGGACTTAGTTAGATGAAGTAGCACTCAGCAGTACAAAAAAGTGATGATCTACTTTATAATCAACAGTTTTGGAACCTAAAATTAACATGTAAAGGAGACATTAGAAAAAAATGAGATTTGCAAAATGCTTTTATTTTCCTAGATCTTTATTTTTATATGGTTTTGGCTTTTCCTGCAGTAGCTTTCTTTTCTCTAGGTCTTCCCCCACCCTCTATCTCTGGCTCCTTGTTCTTAGAAGGCAGCTGTAGTAGCTTTCTAGGCACCAGGGATCCTGGAACGTGTAATTTTCCCAGGGGCACCCAGCAGGTTTCCAAGCATCAGGAGGGAAGTGATGTAAGGGAGGTGGAAGAAAGAGAAAGAAAAAAAATGGGGTTCCTATTGTTCCTGTTGACATTTCTAAAACCAGTAGTACAAAGGCCCAACAGCTGCAGGTAAAAGGCCTCTATTGCTTATATGGAGAGACTGATACGAGGCTGACAGCTAGAGATGCCAATTACAAATAGTGTTAAAGTTGTCAGAAAAAAGAGACTTTTCCAAGAACATTTAAATATTGCTTAAAATTATCAGTTCCTTTTTGGATTGCGTCTCATCCATCACCAAAAATATATAATTTTAAGACATTATAGAATCTGAAGAGTACAAATGGGAAGACACAAGATAATATAAACCATTTTCTCCAATAAAACAGTTGAATTGTCTTTTGAAGAAAAAAACACATTTGAGACAACTATGACCCAGATGACTGAGAATCTTCACAGAATTTTCTCCAATAAAATAACATTTATTTTATCTAGCTGAATGGTAGACATCAATATACCATAAACTTTTAAAACTTATTTCTTTTTTTTTTTAAAGAGAGAGATTTCTCATATGAGCTGGGTTAACCAATAATTTTACTAGTAAAGGGAGCCGTGGAGATGGTGTTGGAGAAGTCATTCAGAAGCCATAAAGACATAACTGATGCAGAAACATGCACTAAGCTCTTCCAACAATAATATAGTTAATTTAATTTCTGGGTACTCCATTTACAGTAATCATGCCCATGCATATAAGCTTGGTTTTGGTTGTTTGAAGCCTACATTAGAAATGAAGAAATCATTGGATTGGAAAAAAATATTTAGCCAGCCTCCTTCTTTATTGCTGTTTCCTAGGCCAATTACTGTATGTTTTCTTCCTTAATATTTCCAGTTTCTGTTTCCTAAGCCAACTATGTTTTCTTCCTTAATATTTCCAGTGTTGGTATTCTAGTCCCCAACCACAGCATGCAGTACATTTTGTGTTCATGTTCTCTCAATTTCAAATTAAATGTGATCATAAAACTCATCAACCTCTTGTTTTACATAAACTATGGTAATCATGGTATTAAAGGATTGTCCAAGAAATTCTGGGTCATACTATCTGGTCATTAATCAATTGTACACAATTGATTGCTATACCCTTCCTGATTCTGACAACTATTGTTTGTTTTTTGGGTCCGGAGTAGAAAACACGAAATTCCAGTAGAAAACACCAAACACCAGTAGAAAGCATCAAATTCCAGTCCATTCCTATTTTCCAAAGATGTCAATTGTATTTGATTCATTTCATATTTCACTGTGTTGAACTTTCACATGTTCAAACTACTGACCTTCCATGTTCCCACTGTGATTCTGTCTGCATCTTCAGATTTTCACTTCTTGAATGCCAACATTATCCAGATATCTTTGATCTAGCTGCATCATAAACACAATTAGTACTCAGCCTTCCCCAGTAGAATGTTGAGTGCCATCTGATTGGATGGGTTCACTGTCCAGCCCTCTATTGTCAGTCACTAAATAATGTCTATCCACATGGTTTTCTTCGTAAAATGCATTCACTTTCAGCATCTTCCTACACTCCTGTCCAAGATACCTACTTCCTGTAGCTGAGCATCTGGATTGACTTTTACGGCTTGGGTGATCCTGCTGGGAGTTTATAGTTTGGTTGCATACTCCTTGCTTTTTGATCATTCTGCCACAAAAAGCACAGCAAGACTTGTAGTGAAAAAAAATCACTCCTGGTAAAGAAATGTACCATATACAGACCAGTAGATCGCAATAAAATTAGACCTTTTGGTTTTAATTTTCAGCTTTATTGTCAATTCCACATGTATTTTCTTGAAATTATTTGTCTAAGTCATGATGTCATTATATTTCATACTTTACTGGATGTAAGCCCATTTTTTGTTGAGTCCTGACCTAATCTTACAACATATGACACAGCTTGGAAAAGTTGTTGTTACTGTTGTTAGATGTTGTATTGCCATATGAAAAGTGCCAGCTATGCAAATTGTAATCTGTCCATAAAAGATGGCATGATACTAGCTGCATAGCTCGAGGGAGAGGGTATATAATAATTACTTGAACAGATTTCATAACCAATCATGAGCACTGTATGATATTTACTCTATCCTCTCTGGAAATGTTATAATTATGTAACTTTCTGCCCTTTACTCTCAATTGAAGGGAATAAAGTGTGTAATATTGCTATTTAATATTAAAGTTAATATTTGTATTTTAGGTCAACATCCTTGGATGCTGTTGCACTCCAAAAGTGACTCAGTATGCGTCATCATTTTTTAATATACTAGGAACTTTTATCTTTGGCTCAGAGATACCATTATATTAATTGTGCAGAGAAATCATGTTAGTCAGTAAACAATACTATGCTACTATTATATACTAATATAAATGCTGATTATGTGCTATTAAGTCATTTTCATCTCCTAGTAACAACATAGATTTTCTCCATGAAATATTAATATATTACACTATTGATATTGCCCACAGAGGAAAAACGCTAAATCGAGGAGTTTGTCCAACCCAATTAGAATGATCTTAAAATTTAGGGAATACACCACTTACATACTCTAAATCCTCTCTTCTTGCTCCCCCATCTAGTAAGACATGAATTATCTTTGCAACAACCTAGCATAATAGGTAGGGCATCAGATGATACTCTTATCCCTTGATATAATTTCTAAAGCAACCTCTTTCATTAATCTGCTTTGTCTGGTACAAATGTGAACTCTACAATCTGGGAAGTTTAAGGTCAACCTTTAAAAGCTTTTGCACAATGTTTAGGGCACATAAATATAATTTTTGTTTACCAAAAATAATCCTTATCAAACTTGAATGTTTCAATATGAAAACTTTGACCACCCAAAAAATTGTGTACATTTTAATAAACGTATAGAAACTATTGAACATATAGAAACTATTGTAAAAGATATTAAACTAACTGAATTTGGTTTTGGGAAAGCTAGTATATAAGCATATGCCTACAGCTGATTTGTTAGCATGCAAAGTATAACCCTCAAAATCTCTTCTCTACAATGTAGAATATTTTCAGCGGTTCTTAAAACAGAAGTTTTACATTAGTAGATAAAAAAATAGATGACAGACTGTTTCACTGACAGCCTCAGGGCTCAAGTGTCATCATAATAAGAAGAGATGGCAGTAGTTCTTACAAAACCATAAACAAACATGGCATATGAAGGCTGCTAAAGCGAACAAAGATATGTATATGCAGCACAGCACTTTCCAGTCAAAATACTGTGTAATATGTGAATGAATAGTCACACTGTTCCAGCTGATCTAACATGCTAGCATTTTTTTTAAAATGAATTCAGGAACTAAACTTTTACTCCAGTTCAATACCTTGCCTATGGCTCTTTTAGGCATGTTCTGAAAAAATAAATAAATCCTAGAACGCCATTGTCCTGGGTTTTGATACAATTGGAATAATTGATCACGAGTTTTGCAAAGTCCACTTTATTGAGAAACCTGAAAACCTCGTATAGTTTTGATCAAAGGGCAAGGAACGCTTATTAACATTATTTGGACTGGGAGCATTTTCAGCTTCTGAGATACCTGAGACACTAGAGCAATTTGTTCAAGCTACTATTAGTTTTTACAGGTCTTTTTTAATAAATCAGTTTGATATGCATATGCTAAGAGATGAATTGAACAAAAAATTAGCAGTTCCTATATCGCCTATGGGACTGTATCTTAATTTCTATAGCAAGAATGTATCAATGCACTTTAAACTACAATATATAAAACAAAAAATAATATGTAGAATTTATTGGAGTCCTTTATTCTTGTAGAATTATAATAATTATTAGAATTATTGTAAGAATTATTTAAGAAAGCATTTTGTTGGAGATGCAATAAAGTTAATGCTTCTTTAAAACACATGCTTTTACAATGTCCTATATGTACTAAGTTTTGGGAGAATGTAGTAGACCATATAAACATGACTGTAACAAGAGGTAAAATTGTCAGAGAATAGTATTCTCTTGAACTGCATAGCGGTACTTAGACATTAACCTGGGGAAATTAACTATGAGATAACACAAATGGACTTTCCCCCCTACTATGGCTAAAAAAGTGATATTGCAGCATTGGAAAGATAAGCATATCACCCTATTCACTCAATGGATTGAAGACCTGATCATATTTGCCACCTATAGCAGATTGCCTATAGACATGAAATATGGGACTCATTTATACAAAATATAGTATGTTAAAAAAAGTGAGGTATAAAAATATATTAGAATATTCATGTGTGCATGTATATACTATTTATATTAGATAAATATGTAGAGAATTGTGCCTGTTTACTGTTGTAAGAACATATTACACTTTATGTTTTGTATTTTTTTCTGTTGGTTTTTTTCATTTTTTTAAACATCTGTTATGCATTTTTAATCAGATACATTTGGTTTTGTTCTTTTTTGTTGTATTTTACAAGAAAAAAAGCCAAAGGGCCAGGAATCATGGCAGAGCAGCACATAAACTTTATGCAATTGGATCAAGATGCTAGATTGCTTTTTCTTAGAATATGACTGAATTGCTGGATAGCTGGGAATAACTCCTCTTATATTTCTTATGATATTTTTGACTGCAATATTACTACTTTCTTTGCATCTGTATATATCTTGGTCTTTTTATTTTCAGTATTTGATCATAAAAATAAGAAAGAAAAATTATTTTAGATGAATACTTAGGTTTTTCTAGAAATTGTTCTTGCCCGATCATTCTAACCCAAGGCTTGGGGAAAATGTCAAGTTTTTAAAAGTTCACCCAAAGGAGACAAGATGGGGACCATATACTGTAGTTCTCCAGCAGATAATAGGACATAGCAACTTACAACAATCTGTTTAATGTTGTAATAATAAAACAACAGGAAAGGGTGTTGGTCTTACCTGAATGCCAGTTCTGGTAGAGATGGAGCAAGAGAATCCAGGATGGGTAATAGCTCCATGTTCTGCCTGTAGACTGAGCATGTGATCTTAAATTTCCTTATATGGTCACTCCCCTCGTCTGGTGATTCGACGAAGGAGAAGCGATGAAGATGTATGACCTGAAAAATATAAGCCCCTCATGGACTGTGGACCAGATGTTAGTAAGGGTGGGGCTGGATTCTCTCACTCCAACTCTACCAGAACTGGCGTTCAGGTAAGACCAACGCCCTTTCTCCACTAGAACTGGATCGAGAGAATCCAGGATGGGACATACCAAAGCCGACCTGTCCCCAAACAGTGGAGAACTGTCTGGTCCTAAGTCCCACTCGGCATCATGGACCCTCTGGAGAACTCACCTCCCAAAGGCTGCCTCAGCCAAAGTGAATGTGTCCAATCAATAGTGCCGGATAAATGGGGAAGGAGAGGACCAAGATGCCACTCGACCCACCTCCTCAAGAGAGGCCTGTGTCATCCAAGCCGCTGTGGTGGCCGCACTCCTGGTAAAGTGTGCCGTTATTCTCCCAGGTGGTGGAAGGACCTGGACCTCATATGCCTTAGCTATGCAAGCCTTAATCCACCATCCCACCATAGAAGGAGTGACTCTGCTGCCTAACATTGATGGTTGGAAGGAAACAAACAATGGCTCCATCTTCCTGAAAGAAGATGTAGGCTTGATATATATGTGGAGCACCCTTCGGACATCCAAAGTGTGCCACCTTGGTGTCTTGGTTTGGGACAGAAGTTGGGAAGAACCAACTCCTGTGCTCTATGAAACCAGGTATTGATTTTGGGTATGAAAGAAGGGTCCAGCCTCAAGATTACCCTGTCCTGATGAAAAATGCACAAGTTTTTTTCTCACGGAAAGGGCTGCCAGCTCAGAAATCCTCCTGGCTGAAGTGATAGCTATGACGAATGCTACTTTGAGTGTCAGGAAACGGAGAGCGTCTGACCTTAATGGGACTGCCTGTGAGTGCTTGTAATACCTTTGTCAAGTCCCAAGTGAGATACCTGTGAACAACTGGGGGACACAAATTGGTAGCACCTGTGAGGACCCTGTGCACCATGGGATGTCGGGAAAGAGATTCCCATTTCCTCACCAAGAGAACCGAAGACAGAGCTGCGATCTGCCTTTTGATGGTACTGGGCGCCAACCCCTTGTCTAACCCATCCTGTAGGAACTTCAGGACCTGAGCAACTGAGACCGCAGATGGATGCATCTGCAGCCTGGAACACCAGGCGCAGAAGGCCCACCAAGTTGTGGTAGTGGACTGCCTCCAGGAAACCTGAATGGTCTGGATGACCTTGGGATAAAAATGCTTTCACCTCAGAGCTTGCCACTCAACCGCCAGGTGATCAGATGGAACCACTGTGGATCTGGGTGGCTCAAAGTCCCCTGGGTGGACAGGTGCACCCTGTCACTCGGAATCCGACAGGGTCATGCCACTGACAGGGTCACCAGATCGGCAAAATATGGTCGCCTGGGCCAATGTGGGACTATCAGGAGTACCTCTGCCTCCTCCTCCAGCACCTTCTGGATCACTGCTGGGATCAGAGAAAGCAGAGGAAAGGTGTACAGGAGACCTGAAGGCCACGAACTGAGGAGAGGATCCATGCCCTCCACTCCCCGATTGGTACCTGCTGAGAAACTGAGGTAGCTGTGTATTCTCTGGGAATGCAAAGAGATCCAGGACCGGCTCCCCAAAATGGGCTGACAGCTGTTGAAACAGAGAGGGATGCAGATGCCATTCTGCATCTGTCACCCTCTGAGACTGTCTGCTTGGACATTCAGAGTGCTTGAAATGTGCTCTGCCCTTAACGAGGCCATAAAGGCTATAAATTCCCCTTCTTCAACTGAGGAGTTACCACTCCCGATAGAATGGGCCAAAGGCTGGAAAGCTTGAGACCCCATCCAGGCCTCTGGTGGAATAGGCTACAAGGTGGGAGGCTGAGAACAGGATGGCCACTGGACAGGCTGATTCCTCTGCTGCAAGCCTGCAGCAATCTTCTGTGTGATAGCCTTGTAAATCAGATGAGTCAGATCCGACTCAGCTTCCTCCTGTGGTCAGATCCCCGCTGAAGCAGCAGTAAAGGAAGCTGTAGGCCTGGAACTGGAAGTAGGGCATGGCACCCCTGCACTTGTTGCAGGCAAACAGGTTAGCAAGAGCATAAGACTCAGCTGTATCCAAAACCTCTCCTAAGGTTGGATAAGAAGACTCCCTATTGCCATCTGGTGACCAAGCACTGTAAGAGGCTGGCTGCACAGGATCCAGATCAGGAATTGGCTCCAATGCCTCACTGCCATGAGGGTGAGAAATTTCCACTCCTCCTCCAGGGGAATTTCTATGCTCCTGGCCCTGCTGAGCCTTCTGGAACTTGGCCAGCTCTTTATCTAGAGCCTTTTGATGCCTTTGTGCATCCTTTGGAGTCTCTCTTATCCCTTTGGAAGTAGCCTGGCTCCTCGTTACTTCCCCTTTTGCAGCTGCGCTTAGACTAGAGGAGCCTTGCTTTTGACCAGAGGAGGTATAATGGCCAGACCTGTCCTCCTCTACCATGATCCGTTGGCTGGTGGAAGGCAAAACTACGCCCTTTTCCACCACGATGAAAGGCAAGCCTGCCCACGAAGGGCTGATGCTGCTGTGGCTTTTCCTTGTGCCCCTACCCACTCCTGCTGCTTACAGTATGCCCAGATGCAACTGGGCAGGGACTGAAATGCCCTCCACTCCAAAGGTGGGAATTGCAAGCCTCAGCAATTTTGCTGCTGGTGTTGTGACCTAAGCCCAAGTAGTTATTACCAGAAACAATCAGTCCTAAACAAACATATTTTATTAGAACAGCTGAATTACTTCATTCTCAGCTCAGTCCAAATTAAATTCAAAACAAATCCTTCATAAACAATCCTTCAGCCTTATCACTAACCTTTGTCTACTTTGGCACCCTGCCAAAGGCTTTTCTTGGCAAAAGTTCAGAAGCAAGAAACGCCGACAAGAAACAAATGTAGCAAGACAAGAAACACATATAGCAATGTTGTTTTCCTACAAAGAGCCCAAGAGCGGTTGCTGCTCCTTAAAGCCTTATGCGAGGGGCCAATCATCTCTTGGCCTTACTCCCGAGTTATCCTTTTTGCTTTAGCTGCTCTTGCCTTCTGGCAGCTCTTCGCATGCGTGCACTAGGAACAGGCTCCTCCTGTTCTTCTGCCTCTCTGCTGTCCTACTCTGGAAGCTCTGGAGTCTGCACATCACTCCCAGATGGCCCTGGCCCCATCTTTGCCTCTGACGCAGAGCCCTCA
>JANHFM010006571.1:48891-59042 GCA_032468115.1 Grayia smithii
AATAAGCCCAAATGGGCTTTTGAGCGCATGGCAATAAGGCCAAGCGCTTATTTCAGGGTTCAAAAAATATAAGACAGGGTCTTTTTGGGGGGAAACACGGTAACCAACTAAATACAGAATTATGCATACACCTACATATATTATATGACACAGAGAAACAACACAGTCTAGTTTGGATGTACATGGTGAGAGAAATGAATCTTATGAGTTTACTAGATGGATGGCCTAGGGAACAAAGCTGTTACAGAATCTGGATGTCCTGTTAGAAATACTTTGAAACCTCCTCCCAGAGGGAAGCAACAGAAACAGACCGTGAAGTGGGCGTGTGGGATCTCTAACAATGCTCTGAGCTCTAAGCACATAGTGCTTATAACAGTATTCTGAATGACAGGAAGCGAGCTTCCGATAATCTTCTCGGCTGTCCTTATCACTCTCTGAATGGACTTTCTCTCTGAGGCACTGCAGCCACTGAGCTTTGGCAATGACAGAAGTGGGCCAAAGTTAACACCAAGGAACATTGGTTGCAAGGAAACACTAAGAGGGATGTTGGCCAACCAATTGCGAGAGGCCCAGATGCTACCACCTTGACGTGGCCTGGATCCCCCTAAGAAGTAAAAGCTCATATGCTACCAAAGAAAGGCCTAAGGCAAAGTTCTCTAACCTTTCCACATTTGCGAACCAGCTTGGGGGGGATGGTTTCGCGTGAGCAGCCAGCAAACACGCACAGCTACATTTGTGTGAATGGCCGGCATATCTGCCCACACTTGTGCAAATGGAACACGTGCACACACGCTCACCTGCTGCTTGCACAAACGGAGATGTATGCACATGCGCTCGCCGACCACTTCTGCATCCTGGTTCTGAATAGCTCACAGCCCAGTAGTGGGCTGCGGCCCGGGGGTTGGGGAGACCTGGTTTAAGTAACTAATTATTACTTAAGGTGAAACATTAAAGGTAGTCCTCAACTTACGACCAAATGTTCTGTTGCTAAACGAGACAGTTATGTGAGCTTTGCCCCCATTTTACGACCT
Organism: Grayia smithii; assembly: GCA_032468115.1. Taxonomy (NCBI): domain Eukaryota; kingdom Metazoa; phylum Chordata; class Lepidosauria; order Squamata; family Grayiidae; genus Grayia; species Grayia smithii. Next base: position 49,923 of record JANHFM010006571.1, read on the forward strand.
TTCTTGCCACAGTTGTTCAGTGAGTGACTGCAGTTGTTAAGTTAGTAACACGTTTGTTAGGTGACTCTGGCTTCCCCTTTGACTTTGTCAGAAGGTCGCAAAAAGTGATACCATGACACTGCAACTGTCATAAATACATGCTAGCTGCCAAGTATCTGAATTTTAATCACATGACCCTGAGGATGCTGCAATGGTCATTATGTGTGAAAAATAGTCATAAGTCACTCTATTTAGTGCCTTTGTAACTTCAAACGGTCACTAAATGAATGGTTGTAATTTGAGGACTACCTGTATACCAGGTAGGTACACCAGGTCTAGAGAAGCAATAAGAAGGCCCACCACAGCTTTAGTGATCCTTTTAGCATCCAATCTTAGACCAAATCTAGCTATCTTCAACTTGGTATGTGAGTGACTATAAGGCTTGGACAGATGGGAAGCCTAGGAACTCGCTTGAAATTGCAGGGGCAACTTAGGAAAAAAGTGAAGCAAAGTCTAACCTACCTTGATTTTACAAGGAAGAAAAAAGAGAACAGAAAACAAAAGGATATAGAAATTTAAAAATATAAACAGAATTGTAGATAAGCAATATAAAATAAGTACTGTATATGATAACTTAGGAAATAGTGAAAAGGATTTTTTCTATTTTTCTAAGTATAGGAAATTAGAAATGTAATTCTTGTTTTATATAGAAACTTCAATTAAAAGAACTTTTCTAATAAAGATTCTATTTACAGGTAGTCCTTGAATTATAACAGTTCATTTAGTGAGCGTTCAAAGATACAACAGCACTGAAAAATGAGACTTATGACCATGTTTCACGCTTGCGACGATTGCAACATCCCCATGGTCATGTGATCAAAATTCAGATGTTTGGCATCTGACTCGTATTTATGACCATTGCAGTGTCCTGGAGTCATGGAGTCAACATTTGCGACCTTCTGACAAGCACAGTCAATGGGGAAGCCAGATTCACTTAACAACCATGTTACTAATTTAATAACTGCAGTGATTCTCTTAACAATTGTGGCAAGAAAAGTCGTAAAATGGGCCAAAACCAGGGGTGAAATCCAGCAGGTTTTGACAAGTTCTGGAGAACCGGTAGCGGAAATTTTGAGTAGTTCGGATAACCGGCAAATACCACCTCTAGCTGGCTCCAGAGTGGGGTGGGAATGGAGATTTTGCAATATCCTTCCCCCAGGAGGAGAGGGAATGGAATTTTGCAGTATGCTTCCCTGGAGTGGAGTGGGAATGGAGATTTTGCAATATCCTTCCCCTGCCACGCCCACAGAACCGGCAGGGAAAAAATTTGGATTTCACCCTGATGTATCTCAATCAAATATGAATGGATATCATTATTTAGAGCAAGCAGTAGGGGATGTTGAAAGAAACTTAAGCCACCACCTAGAGACTGGCTTCACTCTTATTTTCAGGATCCTGAAGTATTTTTTTTCAATTTTGACATTAGAAATTGGTGATTTGGAATGAGCTTTGGGGATTTCAAGTGTGGACTTGGAACACATTAGGCAACTGACACGTGTATGTGAACTTAAGAGCATCCCTAAATTGAAACAAGTGATCTAAGAACACACATCGACTCTCAGTTTCAGAACTGGCAGCCGTACAAACAGAAAAAAAGACAACTGCTATTTACTATTATTACTGTTACTATTGGGAAGTGGATTTTTTCTGGGTAGCTTTCACTTCCTTTTTTAAAAAAAATTACTGGAATAGAAAAGTAGGAAACGTATAGTATGTCACCAAGCTGTTAGTATCCAGCTGGATCCACTGAAGCTTATCCAGTGCAATAACAATCCACATACTACGGTACTCGCTATTTCCAGAGAGATGAGAAAGCGAAGATGAGTTGCTGGAAAAGGAACAACCTTTTCCACAACCAAGGATTGTGTTTTATTCCTGGGCAAACAATAGTTTCCTCCAAACACAACTTCAATCTTTGGGGACAATATAGGGTTCTTCAGCAACACAGGGAAAAGGAATGCAACTTTGAGAAAGTATTTTTGCCCATCCATCCAGCAATGGAGAAAGAGAAATAAATTCTTCTGCAGCTTTTTGCCACCAGTTATCTTTCAATCTGGTATAAAAGAACACACTTTTGAAAGTTCTTTGAGAGGAACAGAGAATTGGGGTGGTGTCGTTCTTGTTTATTTTTCAAGGGTGTGGGTGAACATTCTGTTCTCTTCTGAGATACCCAATCTGAAGTCCTTCAAGTATCTCATACTACAACTCTTACAGCCCCTTGCCTCTGACCAAGCTGCATAGAACTGGTGTCAATTGCAATCTAAAATATTTGGAGGACTTCAGGTTGCCTGTCTTTCCTTATACCAACCTATTTCCAGTGTCTATAGGCCTTCTTAGCTTCCTATGCTTCAATGAATGAACTGCATGTGGCAGTTTTTCAGGCTGGAAATGTTGAGCAGCTAGGGAGGCTTCAAAGAGGGAAAAGTAACAAACTGCACAACAAGCTCCTTTGCCACATCTTTACATCAACCAATTAAGTACTAAGGGCATGGTGGAACATCAAATATCATAGGAATAAAGTAGAAAGAAATCCCTTGTTAACCTTGCGAGGTACACCCTTGTGAGGTACACCCTTGTGAGGTACACCCATCAAACCAATTTTTTTTTATTGTAAGGCTACATTAGCGGAATCTTGCAAATCTGAAAGTATATCTCTCCTCTCCCCTTTACAGTTCAAAAAACTAGGGAGGGTCTCTTCAGAAATGTTTGCCACATCTCCCAAAGATTTTCCTTTTGCAACTCTTTGTCCTTTCTCCCAAGACCATTCCCTTATATCATTATATGATTCTTGTCAGTCCTACAGAATATACAAGATTCAGATACAAATGTCATAAAGGTCAGGACTATTTTTATTATAATAGAATCTTGCAAGTCTAAATGTATTTTCTCCTCCCTCATTTAATCTTTGTGTTAAGGGGGCTGAGATATTTTCTCAAATTACTTTTATGGCCTGGGCTCAATCCCCAGTTCTCTGACCATTGCCTTGGCAGCTGTTTTTCTTCCTGTCCTTCAAGGCTACTCCCTATGCCCGCGATGGCAAACCTATGGCACGCAGAGCCATCTCTCTGAGCCATCACCCATTGCTCTTCCGGGTTTCAACATGCCGGCCTACTGGTCTTCACGCACGCAGGAGCACTGGAAACCGGAAGAGCAGCTGCCCTGAGCGCTCGCATGTGCTGGGAAGACAATCTTCTGGTTTCCAGCACGTGCATATATGCCGGCCAGCTGGTCTTCATGTGTGCATACATGCCATAAACCGGAACACCAACTGGCCGGTGAGCATGCGCATGCTGGAAACTGGAAGATCATCTTCCCGGCACATGCATGTGCACTGGGTGGCTGCTCTTCTGGTTTCCAGTGTGTGCATGTGCACCAGTCAGCTGGTCTTCGCATACGCATGGACGCCAGAAACCGGAAGACCAGGTGACCAGTGCCCATGCATGCACTGGAAACCGGAAGATCATGCAAGCATCGGGTGGCTGCTCTTCCAGTTTCCGGCACACACATGCTCATGCATGCGTGCCCCTGCTTCGGCACTCTGTACCAAAAAGGTTCGCCAGCACCGCCCTATGCGCTCTACACCTCCTTTTGCGGGAAGCAAACTTCTGAGAAACTGAAATACACGGACCTGTCAGTTAGAGAAGACTTCCAATCTTGGATGATCACAAAGATTACAAGCCAGAGAAAAAATACACACATTTATTCCGGTGTTTATTTTGATTCTCGTTTGTACTACTTGTTGGAAGGGTGCCAGACATACACTTGGTTGTGGTTGTTTTCTTTCCTGAGATTTGCCTAGAGAGAAACTCAGCTGGATCCTTTGCTCATTGGTTTACTCAACACAACTCTGCAGGAGTCCTTTCAATTCCTAAGAAGCAGTAGGTGGCTTGTGAGGTTCCTGACTTACCAACATTTCAAGCAAATTTCAAGTACTGCTTGACCCACAGTTGTCTTCAGCTCTTGGCATTTCTCTTTAAAGATATGTCTTATTTCATCTGGATCAGCAGAAACTTCTCCAATGCAACATTCACTAACACTATAGATGTCTCAAGCCTCAACAAATTGCATCACACAATATTATTGTACTCAATAAGGCATAAAACAAAATTATACAGAAACAAAGCCCACCTGAATTTTCACCATATTTTTGGAGAATGAAAAATAATCATTTCATGGTGAAGACAAATTATCTGGATAAAATTAGTTTTCTTTCTAGGTCATGCACTATTTTCCCTTGAGTTTCTGGAGAAGAAATGGAGTCCAAGAATGAAGAAAGTAGGGCATCCTTTGAGGTTTTCCCATGTGTGGCTGTTGAAGGGACCATTATCAGCCTGAATGTATATTCTCTAACTAGTTGATTGGTTTAGGTGGGAAATATGGATTGGAAAGATAGGAGATAGGAGATAATAATAAAATCAAATCAGATAGCAACAATAGCACTTACTTATATTCCACTTCATAATTCTTTACCACACTCTCTGAGCCATTTACAGAGTCAGCATATTGCCCCCAACAATCTGGATCTACATTTTAATGATCTCGGAAGGATGGGTCAACTTTGAACCGGTCAGGACCGAACTGCTGGCAAGTTTTGCTATTCATAATGAGTTGCAAAGACTAACAAAGGGACTTAGATCTCAGGACATTGTTTGCCCTGGTTGAACTAGTTTGCTAATATTCTTTTTGCTAAATGTCACTTGGGAAACCATGTAGTTGACCCTTTTTCAAGCTTGATTTGGGGCCCTTTTCCCCCTTGATTTGGAGGAACCAAAATGTTGGTTGGAACAAGAGATACGATGTTGAAGAATGGCTGTATGTCTGGACCAGCTTTCTGGTCCCACTCAGGTATCTAAGATAGTCTTATTTTATTGAGAAATTTTCATATTTCATGTTGTGAAGACAAGGAGAGGTCATCTGGATAGCCAGTATAAATCATCTTACAAACCCAAGAATTTAAACATGGACATCATTAAAAAGGGGATGATGTTGAATGGAATTTATATACTACAATCAAGACATGTTCCTTTGCTTCCTTGAAACATTCTGTGTAATTGTTCTTATTTCTTTTCTTTTCTTCTCTTTTCTTTTTCATCTTTGTCTTGCTTTGCCTAATATAGGCTCTCACAAGCTTCTTATAGCACTTAGCCACTATTTTCTTTCTATCTGAATGCTAGATGAAAACCGGCACATTATATTGCTGCTAACAAACTTTCATTTTGTGACTGCCTCCGAAATACAACACTGATAGCTGAATTTAACAAATGCTCTAATTTGTTTTTTAATTTCCTCTAATCTTCGTTTCCCATGCTTTTTACTCGATGACAGCTTCTGGAGAACCTGAAGCTTGCTTATTTTGTGTGTATGTGTGTCATTTAGTTGGCCCTAATAAAGAATATCCAAGTATGCATTTTTTTTTTCTGATGGTTATGATTGCTTTGAATTGGCTAGGCTTGTTTTGCACCTTTTTGAGGGCAAAAAGGTCATAGGAGCTACCATAGAAACCTTACTTGTGCTTCTAGCATTTAGAAATGCTCAATTAAACAAAGTTGACCTTTTATTCATTATGTCATTGTAAAGAACATATTCTGAATGGGCTCTGGAATCTCAATATTGAGGGGATTGGTGTAACTTATGAAAACTTACGGTCTAAACACATGAGGTGGCTCAGGTTTTGAACCAGAAACTGAATCAGAAACTGGAGATCCAGGTTCAGTTTCAACCACTAAATCTCCATGGGTGACTTTGGGTCAAGTGGTGTCTGTCAATCAAATCTATGTCAAAGGGTGGTGGTTGCGGTGGAGACAAATAGAAAGAGGGAACCTTGAACTCATGAATGAAAGGTTGGATACAAATCAAATAAATGCAGAATACTTCTGCCTCAGCCAACACCTGTTACAATAAGGCAAAAAAGAACTCCATCAAAAGAGGTGTGAGGTCATGTTTCAGATGTGATACAATAGGGGGTCCCCATTGACAGTGGCCATAACCAAATGGCTGGGACTCTTTCTTTACTTCATTTTCTCAACCCTTTCTCTTTTTCCTAAATTCTTTCTACTCTTCCAGCTGCTTCAGCATATATCTTTCGGGTTCCTTTTCCTTAATATTTATCTCTTCCCCACTAGCATGAAATTAGGTCATGAGCAACATAAATCTGAGAGCCAGCTGCTACCACAAGTTGCCTATTATGGTCTAAATAGATAAATAATTTAATGTCGGCAAATTTTCCATATTAGCTATGAGAACAACTTGCAAGTCTTTAGGTCTGAAGAGGCCAACTGACCTTAGAGCTCCTGGGTGCTCATTATAGCAGGATACTGATTTGGTTAGGAAACTCAGAATTTCTAGCACATAATTATTAGAAGTTTGAAAGTAATAGAATTTTGGTCCTTTGGCAAGTCCAGAAATGTGGGGAAACATTGGCAATATTTTCTCTTTTTTGAAGAAAGGGAAGAGATCAAGCTGGGGCACTTGAGAAGAAATCAAGACAGAGATGGTCCTTTTAATTAGACATTCATATTCCCGTAAGTGGACATCAGAGAATGAAACCAAGAAAGATGAGTAGCGTTGGGACCTTGAACTACAACCCCATCATAGGTACAGTGTATGCATGCATATATCCATATATCTTCACAAATAAATGTGAGAAAGAAGCTGATTTCTCAGCCTAATCTAACTGTAGGCCTGCAGGTCTAAATTCTTTCAAATAGGGGCAGTATACACATCACAAATGCTTTAAAAACAGGGGAGGGAAATCTTTTCGCAGTTATGATTTTTCTCCCATGAGTGTCAGTGAAACTGATGATAGTGAGGGGGGCATGACATTATGATATAGATGTGACAGAGGTAGCGGCTTCCTAAAATGCACTGATCATTTCGGGCATACTAACCCAATGAGGATGACACTCATTTCAGCAGTGTGATACCTGCTTTCTGGGCATTGCATTAGTTGCAAAAATGGTATCTGAATGCAGAATTATGGCGCTTAGGCTACTCTCAGCAAACACCAGAACAGAAACGGCACAGGCAGGAACTCAAGGATATAGAACACTGATGACTTTATTGCAGGAATCAGTGAAGTCCTGTGGAATGAATTTCAGCAATTGCAAATGAAAGCCTCATGTACAGGCTGAATTTTTTTAGTTTTTTTTTCCCCCACCTGTATCTTCTGAGTGGGAGGAATGGTTTCTACCTGTCCCTTATTATGGTAGTAGGGTAATCTGTTGGACCCTTGGACTCCTTTTTATTTCTAGAACCAACTTCTCCAAACAGAATGTACCAGTCCCTTGCTATTACTATTGGCTCCCAGGTTGCTAAATGTTCAAATGATACTTAGTTAAATAGCCAATTGGAAACTCCCTTGTTATCAATAAAAAGATTCCAGAAAGAGATCTTGGAATGCCATTAGAAAGAAAATCAAAAAATCTTGGGGAGGGGAGGAGAGGAGAGGAGAGGAGAGGAGAGGAGTTCCTTGAATTCAAGGTTGACTTTTGGGGAATCACATGGACAAGTCCATGTTCTTTTATTAGAAATAATATGAAAACCATCTTCCATTGACTTTTTCCAGGATGTTTTTTGACTTGTACCATGTTTCCCGAAAATAAGACCCTGTCTTATATTTTTTTGAACCCTGAAATAAGCACTTGGCCTTATTGCCATACGCTCAAAAGCCCAATTGGGCTTATTATCAGGGGATGTCTTATTTTGGGGGAAACAGGGTATTTAATTGCCAGGTGAAATATTTTGGTCCATTATATTAAAAAGGTTCCTTTTCCCCCCCTCAAATGACAATTAAAAAACTGCAATGCAAATACTGACTTGCCAATTAGAAGATTCCATGAAAACACAAACATTCAAACTGAAAAGCAGATTGAACTCTAAAACAAATTAATTTTGTTCAGGGGATTAAAAAGGCTTTCAGTGTAAGTATTGGTGGCAACTACAGCAAGCTGGGGGAAAAATGGAGGCTTCCAAGAGGGATTAATATAGTTATCTGTGAAAACTACATCATCACCAGGATGCCTTACAGATATGCTCTCACTCCTATCTGTAAATTGCACTAGAATGGATAATGCTGAATTTCCAGCTGCTCATATTTTAATCTTCTAGGAAACAATATGTTAAAATGGGTTATAATGGCTTGTAATCTTTTAGAATGACTGAGCAATAACTCAAAGCAGCATAAATGTAAAGACTACTAAATGCAAAGATCATCATTAACTGGTCTTTCAAGTTAAGACTAATCAAAATAACCAACCAGATTTTCAGATAAAGCTCACAGACTATGAGACCAGATATCCTTCATTATTTCCAGTATGTGGAAACAAGAAGTATATAAACTTGTATCAAGAAAGTTCTACTAATCATGTTAATACAGTCCAAAAATATACTAATTTGACTTAAAAACCCTACTTCCTAACAATAATTTGTGAACAACCTATCGAATAAGCAGTAATTCCTAGCAGCAACTCAGCCAGCTGTTGATGGATAGAATTAAAAGATATAGGGCCCACTTTGGACAAATATTTTCTTAAAAGTCTCCACTGAGAAAACAGTGTCTTTTCCAATTGTTAAATTGATCCATTATTAAATAAATACTGTTAGCAAGTACTTCTAAAAGTTTACAGCTTTTATCCATTGGTTTTAGTCTTGGCTTCTGCACGAATGGGAAATGCAGGAACAGGAAATGAATATGCTCCATATTTTGCATAAAAAGGTTCTATCTTTCTTGCAGTCTCATTGGCTACAAATCCTACAACTACTTTTTAGTGGATTGGTTTCGATCTCTCATTATTAAAACTAGTTTTCTCACTGTCCTTCTAGATGCAGCTGGAATCCATACATACTGCTGTTGTATATGGTTGCCAAGATAAGTCTCTCCAAACCTAGATTTTAATATGTATTATTTGTACATCTTCAATTCACAATAGTCACTCATTTTATTCATATGATCAACTAGGTTTATTGCTTTGAAAATGCCTTCATGTGAAAGGATTATATGTATGTTGTGGAACAACTTGCCTCCAGAAGTTGTGAATGCTCCAACACTGGAAGTTTTTAAGAAGATGTTGGATAACCATTTGT
>JANHFM010006572.1:1088-11594 GCA_032468115.1 Grayia smithii
TGGGTCGCTGCTTGTGTAGAAGCCATCTCTTCTGTCGCTGTGTCTTCTTGCAAAGTGATGATCGAAGTTGAGTCGATGTCTTCACTATGGCGATTCATGCCACGCGGTGTGCAGCTTGGGTTCATTGGTACCTTCGTTGCCAGTGTTAGCTCAGGTGCAGGTAAAAGGAAGACGCAAACAAGCTGTTCGTTCAGCACCTTTATTAGTGACTTCAGCAATGAGAATACGAACGGTCTGCGAGCAGCCGGAGCTCTGCTTATATAGAGCTCCGGCAGCCTGCTGACCAATGACAGCAGTTTATATTTTCCCGCCGCCTGGCTAGCCAGTCAGACGGCGGCACAGGAAAAACTTCCTAATATGGGCAATGACCATTTACGGATACAACACCTTCCAACTCTGTTATTCTGTTATTTCTAGTGCATTGGGGGATTTTAAGGGACATAGTTTACTGATGCTTAAAGGATCCATTTTGTCCCAAAGGTGCTTTTTTTTAAAAAGGCAGTTGAACTTTCTGGATGTTTTCTTTGGAAAAGAGCACCTTTTTTCCAGCATCCATGAACCTGGATGACTGAGAATCTCCATAGAGATCTATTTTGTCCTTCAAATTCTTTACACCCGCAAAAGATGATTCTTTGGACCCCAAAGCTGTTTAAAGGGCTGTCATTGATGTTCCTCACAAGATCTGGGGCTGTTCTTGAGATGATAGAAGTTTCGCATCCTTGCTTTAAGAGGCACACACTCTTACTTTCTCTACTTGTGAGACCAAAATCAGCACACTCCATTCCTCCACCCAAGGGAAGATCTGTCTGACCTGCTTGCAATTATCTCCTATTTTATTTCCTCCCTAACCCATGGGTGTCAAACTCGATCATGCCATGTGATGTATCGTGATGTTTTTTGCTTTTGCAGACATGGGGTGAACGTGGTCTGCACAGGTTGCATCTGGCCTTTGGGCCACCAATTTGACAGGCCTGCGGCCTAATCTCTTTATCCTAACAGATCAAAATCTGGCCACATCTGGCTTCCTGTGATTGGAAAATAGGCAGGTTTATCCATTATCAAACTATCTGTGTACAGATAGGCCTCAATTTACAGTTATTCTCATGACCTTTTCACACTTACAACCATTACACCATTCCCATGGCCACATGACCAAAATTCAGACACTTAGCAACTGACTCATTTTTAAGACGGTTGCAATGCCAGGGATTGAAAAATGTAATCACCTTTTCAAACTTCTGACAAGTGAAGTGATGGGGAAGCCAGATTCACTTAATAATTGTGTTACTATCAGAACAACTGCCTTGATTCCCTTAACAACTCGTGGCAAGAAAGGTTGCAAACTGACTTGACAACACTGTTTTGCTTAGCAGCAGACGTTTTGGGCTCAATTGTGGTCATAAATTGAGGACTGCCTGTAGGTGACAGGCCAGGTAGAAGTTTTGATGTGGATTTTGCTAAATCCTAGTGTCTTTCCCTTAAAGACTATTTCTAACCTGTTATTCTCTTTCAGGAAATCAACTAGACAGATGTGAAATGAATTGAGTCCTGCTTTCTCAAGCCAAGTAAGCTGTGAATTGTTATTTAAGTAATTTGAGCAAGAGGACTATCTAAACGAAAAGGCCTCTAGCAGCTGCTAAGGTGCTATTGGAAGGCCAGGATGAATAAAGAATTCAAGATGGGACCATCAAATCCAGTTCGAAGAGGTGAACTTCAGGAGGTCTGTAATAAAAAAGAGTCAAGTAGGCCTAGATACAAAAATCCAGCCAGGAAAACATCTGAAACCAGAGAGCTTCTGTACATCACTTCTGCAGAGCAAAAATTGTGGAAACAGCTTCTGGGGCTGCTCCTCTCTCCATCCCTTTGGGAAGTTAAGGTTTCAGGAGCCCCTCAAAGCGATTTGCCAGCCATTTCTTTTACTGGCTCCCCAGAGGTGGTTTTGAGAGCTAAAGAAACCATCAGCAAATTGCTCATTTTTGTAGGCTCCCAGATTCAAGTCAAGCAGAGGGATGTTACACACCTCAAAATGGTTGGGTTCTTTGAACTCCAGAAGGGATTCCATCTGTTCCTTTGGGAAGGAGAAGCTTCTCACATCAGGGCGGACGCCGTGGTGAGGATCGGCGTCAGTATTGGTCTAGGCTGTGGAAGTGCTGTGCTTGCTCAGAGAGTATGCAGCCCAGAAGGGTCATCTTATACACATTTGGATATTCATTTTTCATGTCCACCAACAGTTGAACTAGCAACTGGGATGATAAAAGTGGCTTTGGAGGCTGCCTTGAGAAAAGGCTTCCAGTCTATAATTGTAACCTACCCAGGCCCTACAATCTCTGCAAGAGAAACTGAGATAATCGTTGTAGCAATGGAAGCTTTTAGGAAAGATCACCCTGTAGGTTCCTTGAAAAGCCTTCACGTCGTCTTCGGAGGCGAACTAGCCACTAAGCTATTCTACAAGGAATGTCAGAAGCACTGGTCGTCTGGAAAGGATGACTCAGCGAAGTTAAGAAGCATGCTATTGTCTCTAGAGTCCACCAAGATTGAGGTAGTGACCAGTCCTGATATAAAGAAAAAAGTAAGTATCTGTTATTTTTTTTTAAAAAAAAAAATCAGTTACAGGCAGTCCTTGACTTACAAACAACAACACTGAGAAAAAGTGACTTAAAGAATTCTGTTCTGTTCTGATCTATTCTACTTTTAGATTCGTAAATCAAAATGGGTCATCTTCCCAGCACACACATGCAAACCAGGCAGCTGCTTTTATGGTTCCGGCGTGCGCATATGTGCCAGCCGGCTGGTCTTTGCTCACACATGTGCGCCAGAAACCGGAAGACCAGGTGGCTGGTGCACATGCCATGCCAGAAACCGGAAATGCGCAACGGACGGCTCCTCTTCCGGTTTCCGGTGCGTGCTCCTGTTACGGCACTTGGTGTCAAAAAGGTTCACCCACACTGGTATAAAACATCCATGATAAGTCAGAATTTGGGCTCCTGGTCATTTGCTTTTAAAGAAGGGGATGTTCTTGGAGATCAGGTTCAGCTTTTTCTCTGTGTGCATTTTCTTACCTTGAATATCTGATTGAGTTTACCCCCTTTTTTTCCCTTTGTGGACAGGCAGATGTGATGGTTTTGCCACTGGTTCTGGATCCTGATGGGCTGGACTGGGGCTCAGAAATCCATGCTTTCAGCCAGAAGGCTCTGGAGGTTGTCCCTGAATGCAGTGACCTGTGTCCAGGGAATATTCTTTCAGTGTCAGGTTCAGTCTTTCCAGAGTTTGACTGCAGAATGATATACCTTGTAAGGATTGATGATGATTTGCAGTGGAAGTCTAAAGAAGCCCATAAGGTAAACAGGACAGAAGCTATTATGCTGATGCCCAATATCTCTCTTTGTGTGTTTTCCTTCCTTCCTTCCTTCCTTCCTTCCTTCCTTCCTTCCTTCCTTCCTTCCTTCCTTCCTTCCTTCCTTCCTTCTTTCCTTCCTTCCTTCCTCTTCCCTTCCTTCCTTCCTTCCTTCCTTTTTTTCCTCCCTCCCTACCTCTCTCTGTCCCTCCTTCCCTCTCTTCCTTCCTTCCTTCCTCCATCCCTCCCTTCCTCAGATATTGTAAACATTTTTCTGTTTTCTTTCTGATCTCTGATAGTGAGCTTTCTACTTTTCATTTTTCTTCTGATGTTCTTCTTGAAAATGCCTATTCAAACTTTCTAGATCTGGGCAGGTCTTCTATGCCTGTTCTCTAGTTTTCATTCTACTGATAGAATATTTATAGCTCAGAGTTGAACTGTGAGGTCCTTAGATGCTCTCTGAGCTTGGTGATTTTCTTGCACACATTTCATTACCCAACTTCAGGGATGCTATTCAGCAGGTTCTAGAGAACCAGTAATGGAAATTTTGAGTAGTTCAGAGAATCGGCAAATGCCACCTCTGGCTGGCCCCAGAGTGGGGTGGGAATGGAGATTTTGCAGTATTCTTCTCCTGCCATGCCCATCAAGCCACGCCCACCAAGCCACACCATGCCCACCAAGCCACGCCCACAGAACTGATAGTAAAAAACAATTGAATTCCACCACTACCCAACTTGGTAACATTGTCAGTGTTAGATCTGATGATGTTCCTTGCGAACACTGATGATGTTACCTAGTTGTGTAATTAAATGTCTGCAAGAAAGCCACCAAGCTCAGAGAGCACCAAGGACCTCACTTTTCATTCCTTATTAATTCTTTCAAGAGATTTTTCCTCCTATCTTGTCATGTGTAGCAATTTTCCTATATTGTCCTCACAATAACACTAATAGCTTGGTTGAAAGGAGGACGTTTTTCCTTCCCTTAATTTTCTATTTTTCTTTTTCTTTCTATTTTATACATTGATAAACAATAAAAATTATAAACACAGAGAAATCATCCCTTGGACATGCTAATTTCTGTCTGAGACTAACTGCATGCAGATGTGTGCGTTGTGTACTTGGATGAGTCAGGATTTTGAAGTCAAGGTTCGGTAGATTAAACTAACACTCCATTGTCCAATTAAGCCATATGGTTGCCATTAACTATCTGCAGATGAATTAACAAAACTTCTCTGTGTTGTTCTTTGCCATGGGTTAGAAAAACACGGGGCTGCCAAGGACATTAGTTTTTTTGCATGTTTAATATTATTTGAAATGCAATACAAACACAGGTAGTCCTTCACTTGCAACCATTTGTTTAGTGACCGAAGTTATAACAGCACTGAAAAAAGTGACTTACAATCGGTCCCCATGCTTACCAACATCAAATCATCGCCATGATTATTTGATCAAATTTCGAGCACTTGGCAACCAGTGTGTATTTACAAGGGTTGCAATATCCCGGGATCATCTGATTGCCATTTGCAACCTTCCCAGCTGCCTTCTGATGAGTAAACTCAATGGAGGAAGCTGGATTTGCTTAATGATGGCATTGATTCACTTAGCAACTGTGGCCAAAATCCTTGGAATGGAACGGAACAGAACAGAATAGAATCATGGAATGAAATGGAATAGAATAGAATCATGGAATGAAATGGAATAGAACAGAACAGAACAGAACAAAATAGAATCATGGAATGTAATAGAATAGGATAGGATAGGATAGGATAGGATAGGATAGGATAGGATAGAACAGAACAGAATCATGGAATGAAATGGAATAGAATAGAATAGAACAGAATCATGGAATAGAATAGAATAGAATAGAACAGAATCATGGAATAGAATAGAATAGAATAGAATCATGGAATGGAATAGAATAGAATAGAATAGAGTAGAGTAGAATAGAATAGAACAGAACAGAACAGAATCATGGAATAGAATAGAATAGAATAGAATAGAAATAGAAATAGAATAGAACAGAACAGAATCATGGAATGAAATGGAATAGAACAGAACAGAACAGAACACAATAGAATCATGGAATAAAGTAGAGTAGAGTAGAGTAGAGTAGAATAACAGAGTTGGAAGGGACCTTGGAGGTCTACTAACCCAACTTCCTGCTCAGGGAGGAAAACCTATAATACCACTTGAGACAAATGGCTGTTGAATCTCTTCTTAAAAACTTCCATTGTTGGAGCATTCAACGACTTCTGGAGTCAAGTTGTTCCCCTGATTAATTGTTCTAACTGTCAGGAAATTTCTCCTTAGTTCTAGGTTGCTTCTCTCTTTGATCAGTTTCCACCCATTGCTTCTTGTCCTGCCCTCAGGTGCTTTGGAGAATAGCTTGACTCCCTCTTCTTTGTGGCAGCCCCTGAGACATTGGAACACTGCTATCATGTCTCCCCTAGTCTTTATTTTCAGTAAACTAGACATATCCAGTTCCTGCAACTGTTCTTTATATGTTTTAGCTTCCAGTCCCCTAATCATCTATGTTGCTCTTCTCTGCACCCTTTCTAGAGTCTCCACAACTTTTTTACATCATGGCAACCAAAAGTGGATGCAGTATTCCAAGTGTGGCCTTACCAAGGCATTATAAAGTGGTATTAACACTTCACAAATTAATATTCCTTACTTTAACAAGAGGGTGAATAACTCTTTCTGAATTAAAACTAATCATTTCAAACAAACCAGAAATGTATTTAAAGCATATATTACAATAAAATATCAAAAATATATTGGTTTGGTTTATGTGCAACATTCCTTGCCCTTATCTTTGTTTTATATAAAAGGCAAGAGAGAGAGACTATCCCAAGAACTGAGAGACTGACCACTAAGAGAAGAAGAGATGATAAGAAAACGTTTTTTAAGTTACAGAATCATTTTCTCACAATCGGTGTGATTAGGAATTTTGTACCATGGTTTGATTAAAAGATGAATCGGTCAATAACTGATATTGATGTTCTAGTCATCATACTCAAATCAGTGGAAAATATCAAGATATTATTCCTCCTATTCCAGGGGAAAAAGCTAATGGTTTCAACCATGTCCAGTCAAGGTACAATAGTCCAGGGGTGTCAAACTCAAAGCCAGGGGGCTGAATCTGGTCCAGGGGGGAGTTTAGATTTGGCCCATAGGGTCGCCCTGGAAACAGCAAAGGACTGGGCCGTGGCGCCTCTGCCAGCAAAAACAGAGCACAGGAGCCCATTTTCACTGGCAGAGCACTCGGGCCACCACAAGCACCTCTGACATGAATGACATTGAGCTTGGCCACACCTTCTCCAGCCCCCCAAGGTCAAACACAAAGATGATGTGGCCCTCAATGAAATCAAGTTTGACACCTCTGCAATAGACCCTCCCCCCATCAGATTCAGTGATAGAACATGCAAATTAAATTATAAACTCTATATGTATCAACCTAAAATCTTGCTCTGATATGGAACAGTATGTAAGAAATTTGATTACTGAAATATGTGTAATGTCCTGTACAGTAAATATTTATTTGTTCAAATGCAAACCATTTAAATACTATGGCTTTAATTATGTACAATTTACATTCATGGTACTGCCCAGTTAATAATTTTGTGACAATTCCATACTCATATTTTAAATGATGTTTGGGTAATGAATAAGTCTACTGAGAATCTTCCAGGGAATGCAAAATTACCTCTCAGTTGACTTTTCAGTTTTCTGCAAAATATGAAGCCTGTTAATTTAAAATAATCTTGCATGTTTTTACCATAATATATAAATAATGAAAATAATTAGATTCCTATGGAGATAGTTTAACTTGAAAAATTAATGCTTAGGTGTTAGATCTAGGAGGAGAAGAAATTCTCTGAAGAAGCAGCAGATCCACCATCTGTGTTTACTACCTCAGTGTAAGAACAGTAATGTGACAAATCATTTTAATAGCATAATTGGTCCCCAGTTACTAACTATTTCCATCCGTACTTGAGAAAAAGCTGTAAGCACAAATATATTTGTATTCTAGAAAAATATTTTAAATTGGTTATTAGTTCACTTCTAATTTAGTATCCAATTTCTTTTTTTATACAGCTGTTCATGCGATATTATAGACACAGGGAGCTCTTCTAAATCTCATTAATAATAATTTGTCCATGGAAGTGTGAAACTTTTATTAGTCAGAGCCCACAGGATTTTGTTCTCCTTAAATTGCATGAAAAAAACTTTGAAGGATGCTTGTCAACATTCATGAAGTTGACATAAGCAATTGTGAGCAATTCCTATTGCTCACTATTATATTCGATTCCGTTCCATTCCATTCTATTCTATTATTATATATTATTATTAGAATATATTATTATATATTATAATATTATATTATTATATATTATTATTAGGATATATTATTATATTCTATTGTGAGCAATTCTTCTGCTCACAATAGAATCCCTTATGCCACCAGGCTCGAAATTTTGGGCCTGGAGAACCTGGAACTATGCCGCCTGTGGTTTGACCTAAGTATAGTGCACAAAACTGTCTGTTACAACATCCTACCTGTCAACAATTACTTCAGCTTCAACCTCAATAATACTCAGGAAACAATAAATACAAACTCGAGGTAAACAGCTCCAAACTCGATTGCAGAAAATACAACTTCAGCAACATGGTGGTCAATGCCTGGAATGCTCTATCTGACTCCATCATTACATCCTCTAACCCACACAGTTTCAACCTTAAACTGTCTACCATGGACCTCACCCCACTCCTAAGAGGTCCGTAAAGGGGGCATGCATAAGTGCACCAGCGTACCTACCGTCCATGTTGTACTGTCCCCATTTATTTGTACTTATTTCCTATGTTCATGTCCATGTTTATACTTATACCTGTTATCTTGTACATGTTCAACAAATAAATAAATAAATAAATATAGTGGTGGGCTATCTCTTTTAAGCTGGCAGAGTATTGGGGAGCCACAATCCTCTTCAAAATGAAGATTGGAGACAGTATGAAAGTGAGGCTGGGTCCTGCAAAGGCCCCTTAAGGAGAGGTTGAAGGACCTCCTTTTTCAAAGTATGTAGTTCACTCCATCCCACAAAAAGAATTAACCACCTCATGGACCCAACTACATACAATGTCTCAGGAAGCTTCATGTTCTGAATTGAATTACACTGGCAAGGGAAGATGCCAATTAAAACCAGTTTATTGTGTAACCCAGCATCAAATGACCCATCAATGATACTAGTAAGGATCCACCCCAATTTCCCTGCCCGCAGTCCCCCTCAGTCAGAACCACAAACTAGATCCAAGCTGGGAAGTCACAATGCCCACACATTTTGAGTCCCCAAAGCAAAGTCCAAGGTTCCAGAAACCGAAACACAGTCCAAGATTCCAAAGGCAGAAAACCAAGTCTGAAGTCCTGAAGCAAAGTCCAAACTTTACAGCCAAAAAATACAATCCAGGGTTCACAAAACAAGGTCCACAAAAGCCAGGAAAATGTGTGCCAAAGCAAACAGGTGTTCCCAACAAATGCACTTTCCCTCAGCATCCAGCTAAATCACCCAACACCAGATGTTCTTTGTGAGGAGAGACTGGGCTACTTCCTCGCAAGCAACCTCAACGACCTCCTCTGTGCCTCTCTCCATTCTCCATGCCCATAGATTGGGCAGAGGAGGCAACTGTCCTTCATCAGAGGTGATCTGTAACCTGTTATCACCCTTGGGCCTCTGCAGTTGATCCTTTCCTGCAGGCAGCTTTTCCTGAGCTCTGGGCATTCCAGGGAAACCATGCCATCCCTGACATGGTCCTTATTCCAACTCCTCTAAATTGTGGTCCAATGTGGCCATCACACTTTAACCTATAAGGAAGAATAAAGATGAAGGCCAAGGATACAGGTATCCAAACTCCCAGCTCCAAAGACACTGACCACTTCATCTGGACTAACAATTTCAAACTCTTCTCAGTTATTGAAGCAAGTCTATATCTTCAGAACATCAATTAGACGTGGACAGTTCTGAGCAACTTTATCTGATGGATGCCCAGAATAAACCTCAGGGGTCCTATAAATGTTATTGAAATATTTTTAAGCAAGCTTTCTTGGTTAGAATAATAAAATTGTGTTGTGTATATTTAATTTATGAACAGAATAAACTATCCCACGGAGAGTTTAAATGTTAGAGTCTTAGAAAAATCTAATGTCATGCTGGCAATAGACAAGTTGGCAATGAGAAGCTTGCATCATTTTCTCTCCTCCTGTTCTTTTGGATCTCATTCTCCTCTTCTTCCTGATCCTGAAAAGCCCTCTGCCAAATTCTTGCTGCATATATTTTCCTCTCTTCTAGACATGGGAAACTAGCAAAAAAATAAATAAATACTGCATTGGATTCTCCCTATCAAGTTTGCAGCTTTTCCTTTTTTCCACAAGGGAGAATTCTGATTATTCCTTTGATAGAAAAAAAAAAAAAAACCCACAGGAAATGCAACACTGTGTTACAGATTTGAATTCAAATCTTATGCAGGAATAGATAACACAGGAAAACACAGGCTTTAATGATTACATTTGCTAAAGATACCACATATGCATTCATGCTGCCTGAGCTCCACTACAGTATTAGCCAGGTACTGCAAGAGATGTTGGAGAAAACCAGTAGTGGGTTCCACTTACCTTCGTTACTGGTTCGGAATTGAGAGTATGTGCTTGCTTTGCTCGCGCACAGCACAGAAACCTCTGCACTTCTGCGCATGTGCAGAACCGTTCATGATGACGTCCAGGTGGGTGGACGGAGCCTCCCGCCACCGCCATTACCGGTTTTCCCAAACTGGGGCAAACAGGTAGAAACCAACCACTGAAGAAGACACAGTAATGATTGCTTGCATGGATGGAGTCTTCTTACAAGTCCCCTTTTAATCCAGAAGCCCTGCCTCAGGCACCACCACAGCTGCCATTTCATTCAAGCTCATTGGGTGCTGCTACAGCTGGGACAAGTTCAACTGGATGCCATGTCATTTCATGGTCATGAGCATGCTTTATTTTTTTTTCCTCATCCACCTTAAAGTAATATTGATGTGGTTTACTATTTGTTTGTTTGTTTGTTTATTTATTGCATTTATATGCCGCCCTTCTCCCGAAGGACTCGGGGCGGCTCACACAGTTAAAAAATACACAACAAT
>JANHFM010006575.1:45725-57595 GCA_032468115.1 Grayia smithii
CAGAATTCCCCAGCTCGCTCTGCTGGGAGTTCTGGGAGTTGAAGTCCACACATCTTCCAGTGGCCAAGGTTGAGAAACACTGAGTTAGATGAATATACTTAATGATACTGTAAGCTAGAACATTTTGACAGTATAGATAGTCCTTGACTTACAACAGTTCATTTAGTGACTGTTAGAAGTTACAACGGGATTGAAAAAGTTGATTTATGACCGTTTTTCACACTTATGACCATTGCAGCATCCCTGTGGTCATGTGGTTAGATTTCAGATACATGGTAACTGGTTCATATTTATGATGGTGGCCATATCCTGGGGTCATGTGATCACCTTCTGTGACCTTTTGACAAGCAAAGTCAATGGGGAAACTAGATTCACTTAATAACCATGTAACTAACTTAACAATTTCAGGGATTCACTTAACAATTGTGGCAAAAAACGTCAAAAAATGGGCCAAAACTCATTTAACAAATGTTTCACTTAATAACCAAAATGTTGGGCTCATTTATGGTAATAAGTCAACGACTATCTGTACATTCAAGCTTCTGGCAACTTAGATAGTAACTCCTATTTTTTTTCTTCCTATTGTGATCTGGGAATTCTCCATCTGTGTATGAAATCTGGGTCATGGCATAATTCTTTTCATTTCTTTAATCGTATCCTGGCTGTGTGCTGCTTTTGAGTTTCACCTTCAGTAACCCCAATTAGAATTGGGAATTAAGTTTTTTTAAAAAAAATTCATGGAGGAAGATCTAGAGTTCAGATTTTCCGCCTGGTCAGGAAAAACACTGCTGCCATGAAACCATGCAAAAATCCAATCGTTTCCCACAGAGCAGAGAAAAGAGAAAATGTTGGCTCAGACAAGTAATTTCATACAGTGGATGAGTCACGCCACTAAGGTTTGTTTGTTTTTTTCATTTCAGCATGATCTCAGCAGCAATCTAATGAAATGCTTTGAAATAATAAAGGCTAGCTTCTTTTTCTAATTATCTTTAAATAGTCTCCAAGTCTCATCTCCTTGCCTGCTATTGATTAAAAACAGCCTTATCCAAAGAAGAATGGAGAATTAGAAAGGATAACATTCTGCATTCAGTATATTTCAGTGGGGTAATATTTTGTGGGTTTGTTTTTTTTATAAAATCTGGACTTGCAGCCATACAAACAATTCAAGATGCGTCCAACTTTTAAGAGCATTTGAAAACTGTTTGATTTATTGTACAGTGCCTTGCCTACTCTGGAGCTCCCATAATAGATTCACCAGCCTGTGTATTACAGTACTGCCAATTTCAGCATCTTGTGCTCACATCTTGTATTCATAAGACCAGCTGGAAACTGGCAATCATATTCATTTTCCATGGAAGCCAAACTATTATTTAAATAACATATTTTAACCAATTTGGAATGAAATCTACCTACCAGTCCATCCTCAGCTCTTCAACATTTTTGAGCAAGCCTCCAGAGACCATGGGTGATTGATAGACTTGCTGAGCTGAGTCATAGACTCATTACATTGAACCCTTACTTTTTATCTTCTGCAGTTAGTTTGTG
Organism: Grayia smithii; assembly: GCA_032468115.1. Taxonomy (NCBI): domain Eukaryota; kingdom Metazoa; phylum Chordata; class Lepidosauria; order Squamata; family Grayiidae; genus Grayia; species Grayia smithii. Next base: position 47,271 of record JANHFM010006575.1, read on the forward strand.
TGACAATGTGGCTGCCCTATGAAAGAATGGATGGAGGCTCATAGAAAGTCTGCAAGTTCATGTGTAGGACGACAGGAAACATGCTAATGACACATTCTTTCTAAGAAACAGAAGATCATAGGTGTTTTACCATGACTTGGAACTGATCCCTAATGTTCAACTATTTCTCCTTCCCTCGTGTTGAACAGAAGGTAGGCGATGATTTGTAGTTACTAAATAGGACCATGCATAGTCTGTACCAGACATTTCAGCCCACTGCTGATATAGAAAAGCTTAATAGCACAAGAAGCTGTTCCAATGCATCAACCTTTACATGCACTGTTTTGCTCAAGTTGGCAGTTCCCTATCAACACAAATAACAATAAGATTCCAGTTGCTTACATTCCAACATGTAATCCCAATCACTCTGAAAGACATTTGAATGTTAGAAGTGTGCTGAGTTCTGGGAATTTTCCAGACAGATGTAAGGTTCATAGTCTAACTGTAAAATTTTCTGAATTCAGAAAACCTATAGTATAATTTTGATTTCTGAATCATAATCATGAAACCTGAAATTCAGTAACGGAATTCCGACTAAAATTAGTGTAATGGGTGCTTCACAATCTTTTACTCTCTTCACGTATGTTAATACTGGATGTCCTCCATAAAGCATGCAATGGGACCAGGAATAACAAAATAACGGAATAACAGAATTGGAAGGGACCTTGGAAGCAGGGATGAAATTCAAAACTTTTCCCTACTGGTTCTGTGGGTGTGGCTTGGTGGGCGTGGCAGGGGAAGGATATTGCGAAATCTCCATTCCCACCACACTCTGGGGCCAGCCAGAGGTGGTATTTGCCAGTTCTCCGAATTACTCAACATTTCTGCTACTGGTTCTCCAGAACCTGTTAGAACCTGCTAGATTTCACCCCTGCTTGGAAGTCTTCTAGATCAACTTCCTGCTCAGGAAGAAAACTCTATATCATTTCAGACAAATGGCATCCAAACTCTTCTTAAAAATCTCCAGTGTTGGAGCACCCAATTATGTAATATGTACATAATTCTTTATGTTAGTTTTATTGATTGCAGTAAAAATATTGATCAGATATGATTTGAATGGTGTCCTGACAAACCTGGCCACTGCTACTGATTTTATTTTATGTCATCTACCTTTAGTGCATCTAAAAAGTTGCAATATTGAATACAAATGCTATAGGATTCAAATTTTCTTCTTGAAGAATTTCAGGGCCCTTCTATCTTCTATGGAAAATATATAAGTCATTGATATAAGGGATTCTAATTTATTTTCATGTTGTTGAACTTTGGAATCTCTGAACTGACAACCAAGGCTCACCCATTCTCCAATTTTGCATTCTTTCATACATACAGTACATTACATTCACCTTTGTTTATCAAGATTGCTTCCACCTAATGCCAATGTATTCTTACTTGTCATTACTTCCTTATCGTAATAAGAAATCTTACGGTACAAAGAGTAGCTTTAACTATCCTTCCAACTTTCCTCGTAGGCTAGTGTCATGGTTATGGATGAATTACCCATGTTTTTCAGCAGGCTAAAGTCCACAAGCAGCTATAAGGATCTTACCAAGTTTCCTGGCTGTAATTATCATTTTGCTAATTCAAAGCTATTGAAAAAAAAAGAGAACAATTAATTTTTCTTTGGCCTACCTAGAAGATACTTTGCGCAAAGTACGTCAACTACCTTATTGCTGTATTTATTATTCCTATTTTATAGATATGAGAATGGAGACTTAGTGACCTAGAATTTCCTGATAATGTTTTCTCTATCTGACTAAAAAAACCCAAACAACATTATTAGTGTATGATAAGGTATCTCTGTAAAAGTACTGACACATTGTAATCTGAAGATTTGTTGACATGCTCCCCTATGCAAAATCCTAAAAGGAAATATGTCATAGGTCAGCTGTAGCTAGGAACAGAGATATTTAACTAGCAACATCTGTCCTTGGCTTTACCTTTGATTTTTCATAGGCGAAGAAAATTTATATTATGTATGTTTCCAGCAATAGCTTACAAATATTCATTTATGGTTCCAAGATTCACTCAGTCCAAAGGCAATTGAATGGAAGGCCATGTTTCATTAATATTTGCGCTGGTACAATAGATGGTGATTTTCATGATGTTTCTTTGTGTCAAATGAAAGTGGTTGTAGGTTCTAGGAAAACCTTAGAATAGGGATTCTTAAGCTGGCTACCCCTTTTACTGCCTCAAATCATGTTATGACCCCACAAAAAAACCCAGTTTCTGTTATTTAACACATGCAATTCAACAGTAGAAGTCACAGACTGAAACCTTCAGTCACATACAATTACAATGTGCTTCATTAGCCCCAGGTTAGAACTGTTGTCCTAGAACCTGCCATACTTTCTGCAATTGTCTTAGAATTAATAGTTGTACACCACTTTTAGTGAGATGGGCATCTTTGTAAGTTTGATTAATAATTCAATAAAAAGATCACAAGGGTGAAAAGGTCCATTTAAAGTCAAATCCCCCCTGCTTGCTACGGAAATCCAAATTAAAACAACCCACAAAGTTGTCCAGCCGAGTACATTCAGTAAAGGAATCTTGTCTTCTTATAACTTACATTGATTGTTAACAGACTTGCACACAAGGATGCTCTTCCATAGAACAAAGTAAGTTGTGTTAATGCCCAGTATTTCCCACTCTGAGTACACCCAGCTCTTTCATATTCTCATCTTAGGACTTGGTTTCTATATCCCTGCTTAACCTCATTGTTATTTCTGAACCATTTCAATTTCTTCTTCAGTGTAATGTCCAAAACTGCATATAGACTGGGCTGACCATTACAATGGAATAATTTCTTCCCATGATTTGAAATGTATGTTCTTTTGATATAGTCTAAAAAATGTTGTGCGGCCCTGCCCCCCTATTGGCTCACAGTCCATTGGAATTGGGTGGCCAATGATTTTGAATTAAGAATACATTTGTAATCCGTTACTGTTCCAAGTTGTTTTTTCAAATTGCCATTTCCAAGCCAGTCTTCTTAATGTGTTCAATTTGTTGTGGAAATCAAAGGAAGAGGGAAATGTGACAGGCTAGGTAGTAGGCCTCAATGAGAAGGGCTAAAATGGCGTAATCATTTTAGAACATTTATTTATTTATTCATTAGAACTTGTCAAGCAAAAATTAGAACAAGAATAAAAGAATAGAAATACAATGACAGAGACGATAGGCACATTAGTGCACTTATGCACACCCCCTCTACTGACCATTAAGTATGATGTAAGGTTCATGGAAGTCAATTTGTGACTGAAACTGTGAAAATTTGTAGCTGAAACAACTGAATCAGGTAGAGCATTCCAGACAACATGTCTCCCGAAAATGACAACAGCAGCCAACAGTGCCTAGCTGACCTTAACTGACTCCAAAAAAGTCTAAGCAGGGCCAGATCTGTTTAGTACTTGCGTGAGAAAACACCAGAAAATATCAGAGCTGTAGGCAAGACTAAGACGTTTTTAAAAAGGAAATTCCAGAATAAGGCAATAACAAGATGCTTTTGTAATTTTGCCATGAAAATTACAGAGATGTGCCCATGAAATTACCATGAATCGAGTTTGATTTGATGGAATAATTGCCTTTTTGCTGCGAAAAGCAACTTAGATTTGCTTAATGAAGAGATTTACACGGTGGAGGCATGCAATTTGTTTCACTGAAGCAAAGAGAGAAAGCACATCAACTCAGAAAAGCAATATAGTTGGCCCCAAAGCTCTTTGCACCACTGCTGTCAAGAGAAAATTCCTAGCTTTGAAGTCATTCCACATAAGTTGAGGGGCCACAAGGCTAATTTGTCATGTGGCATTTGTCATGTGGCCTATAGAATATGCCATAACTTTCAGCACTTTTGATGAAGCTGTCTAGACTGCCAGAACTTTAGCTAGCAATCCTGGAGAAAAGTCCTCTTAGCCTTGTTCTGCTGAAAAAAAAAATCCTACCAGTCTTTTGCAAGAGTGAAAGCTCTAATGAATGAGGCCAAGAGAACCTCTGAAGCAGATCAGGGTGAAGCAAGCAACTTACTCTCCTTTACTACAAGAAAGAAAGGGGCCATATTGCTTTGCAAAGCAGTTTTGAGGGTGGCCTCATTCAAACCTTCCCTCAAGCAAGCACCCCTTTGAAGTTTTTCACAGCTTTACACTTTACTTCCATAAACACATCTCTTTCATCCATATTCTTCGACAAATTCCTACACAAGACGAAGACCCTTTCATGGTGAGCTTTAGTATTCATTGTCTAATTGAAAATTATTTAATTACATCTTTCCAGGATCATCCATTTTAATCAGGAAAAAGCCTATTGTTTTCCTTCAACTCTCTCCCTGGTACTAAATTCACTATATTTTCAAAGAGCTGAGGTGTGTTAACCATGACCAGAGGCACAAACTGACAGAGATTCATTTATAGAAGGCATATGAAGTAAGACAAATCTTAACAATAATCTTTTGAAGAAAGACTGTGATAATGAACTAATGTTTTTCCACATCAGAGATTCAAATACTTTGAAACAATTTTAACATGTTCACTTTTTATTTATCAAACAGCATACTATAATGATTATGAGCTGAAATCAGTCAGTGCATTAAACTTGAAGAGGTAGAAAAACAGAAAACAAAGGCAAATAAATTTCAGCGTCTGCAGTCATCTACACTCAGTTATATTAGATACCATTATTATTCCCTTCAGAATTTCTACTGATCACCATACATTCATTTCTCCTCATATGCTTTTGCAGTTTACCATAACTCTTAACAGATTCCCTCAAATGCCAGCATTAAGTCAATGTTTGAACATTCCTCCAGCTAATCAGGTGATCAGCATCAACAAACAAACAACAAGCAAGCAAGCAAGCATATAATTTAAAGTTTTAAGAGGAAAATGAAATTGATAACCTAATCATAATTTCTGGATTGACCTAGTGATTTTTGACCCTTGGGATTATGATCCTCTTTTATGCTCTTTCAAGGAAGGGAATGACGTAGCTTAATCTTATAGGATTGATTTGAAGATCAGAGCAGCATGAAGTTGCTGGATCTGTTTAAATCTATTTAAAAGATTTAAATAAGGAATGATATCTATTACAATAATATAACCTTTCTAAATTAGAGCATGCAGCTGCCACATTATGAAGAACAGATTTAAAAGCACTTTAAGTCTTGCAGAATGTTGACACTTCAAATTAATATTAAATTTACTCAGCCAAGCTAAATGTATAACCAGCAAACAATGGTTCTCAGAAAGGCTTGTGAATAGTTAAATGTGTACTGTATCAGTGGTGGGTTTCTACCAGTTCATGCTGGTTCCGGTGAAATGGTAGCAGCAGCGGTGGGAGGCTCCACCCAGATGTCATCAAAAACACTCTGCGTTCGCGAAGTGAGCATGCATGCCCACGTGCTACCAATAGCGAACTGGTAGGACCAGGATTTGAATCCCACTACTATATTGTATTTACCTTTGACTATATAACTGACATATGAGCATCCCATAGACATGTTCATCCCTCCTGGGCCTACACTGAAGGCACACACTGACTTTGAGAGCATGGCTGAAAACTTAGCACTCTCCCAGACATATTGTACTACAAATGTGGCAATCTGTTCAGCAAATCTGAGTAGGAGGTAGAGGTTCATAGCCAAGACCATCAGCTACATAATAATTGGCCAAATATTGCTTTTATCACAACTGTGATCAGCAACAGAATAGTCCAAAATTTAGGAAATCTGGATTGATACCATAGGAAGTCATGTATTGTTATACCTTATAAATACTGCAGATTGGTGGTGGTTCCAAACCACCACAATAAAGTGAATATTTCAATTTATTCCATTCTACCCCAGTCCCTGATTCCAGATAACTCTCAACAAACTTGTGGGATTAAACATGTTCAACGACCTTCATTTCCCCCCCTATTTATATCTATGCACATGTTTTCCTTATAGAGTTTCTATTCATCCACAAAATTTGAGCCTGTCCCAAATCTGATTCTAGCTCAGTCTTATCGTGGTGCTATTTTAACTTCATATAAGATCAAATGACTTATTTGTAACTAAAAGAGAGGCTAATTATTGCCGCATATACTAAGCCATGCAGTTAAGTATTGGATTAAATGTAAGACAGAGGGATGTTGCAATGGTTACTCTGCCCACCTGCAAGCTTAGGGAAAAGTGATCTATACACTCAATAAGATCCAGCAGTGAAAATTACTTATACAATAAACCTTTTGCATGGACTGTTCCCAAGAATGATCCCAAGGAAATGGGGACTGTATTTACCCTTCTTTGGGAATGGTTTTTCACAGTTTGCTAATAGATAGTTCAGAGTTAGTTCAGCTCTGATAGAATCAGAATTCAGCTGAGGAAGGGAAACAGCAAAGGAGGGAAGTTACTCTCCTGGGGGAAATCAGAAGTAGTGTTTCCAAATGTTAGACCCATGATGGCGAACCTATGGCACATATGCCAGAGGTGGCACACAGAGCCCTCTCTGCTGGCACACATGCCATCGGCCCAGGTTAGATCTCCGTGGGGTTTCTTTCGTGAGCTTCTGCTTCCCTGCAAATGACGAAACAAAAGCTCATGAAAGAAAAAGATTTTACCTCTTGCTGCACTGCCGGTGTTGGGATGACCCACCTCCCGCCAGCCAGCTGATTTTCAAGTCTCTGCTGCGCATGCGCAGGTCCACACATGTCAGTTTGGGCATATGCACTCACACTCAGTTTGGGTACTCAGTGCCTAAAAGGTTTGCCATCCCTGTATTAGACCATTTAAAGATAATAGGCTGATTTCCCCCCTCCCTCCCCGCCCCAAGAAGACTCTCATATGTCATTACAAGTAGTTATAATTTCTCACTGTGATTAAAAGGCAGCCTTATAAATCATTACATTGGCTGTATTTCATTAATCATTTAACTAAAATCAGATTGATCTCTGTCCTGATCTTGGGAAACTGTAAAGATAATGTTGGCTGACGTGGTCTGTTTTTTGCAGTTCTCTAATTGCATGTGTTTCCGTTTGTGATATACGGAAGATCACTGCTCTGCAGCATAACTGGTGTGTATAAGAAATTTCCGAAATCTGCTTAAGCCAAGTGAACAAGAAGGAGAGCTATAATGGCCAAGAATAAATGGGAATGTTTGAGGAAAGCAGGCTCTGAAATGAGACAGGACAGGACAGCTTTCTTTATAGAAGTATAGATTATTGATTTGTAGAAAGGTGGATCTGCCCTATCCAAATTTATCAATTCATGCAAGTTGAACTGTAAATGGTTTCGTGTTTAACAAATTAATGAATTGTTCAATAATTTGTTTCATGCAATTTTCTAGTGGAGTTTTTCACATTGGGCTCTATGGGTTCTAGGTTTTCATGAGAAATGGTTGGGCTTCCATGAGAGGCAGGCAGGCAGGCAGGCAGGCAGGCAAGAAGGAAGTTTAGTTTAGTTTAGTGTAGTTTAGTTTAGTTTATTTCAATTTCTATGCCGCCCTTCTCCCGAAGGACTCGGGGCAGCTCACAATAAAAACATAAATATAAAAAACGTATAAAAGACACAAAATACATACAATAAACACAAACACATATAAACATAACATAACATTATGGATTAAAAAATAGAAGTTAAAAAGGGGCAGTGGTAAGAAAGTTAAAATCCCTATTAAATATAATATTAAAACACTAAAAATTGGTCAACCATAGCCTGATTGAGAAAAAAGCCACGTTTTCAGGTCGCGGTGGAAGGAGTGAAGGTTGGAACGAGCGAAGGAAGGCAGGAAGGAAGGAAGGAAGGAAGGAAGGAAGGAAGGAAGGAAGGAAATAAATGTCCTTTCTATAGAAAGAAAAGCAGCATAATTCTTTCAGTTTGTCCTTCTGTTAAAAGATGAATGTATGCACATGCAAAAGCTCATACATTTTCCATTGGGGGCAAGGAATGGAAAGAGAAAAGACTGTAAAACAAGCACACAGGAAAATGAGAAGTGCATTGACTGGATTATTGATGAAGAAGAAATACAGCAGACTCCTGTGCTGATCTGCTCCCAACTAAATTCCAGTTAACTGCATAGTGTCATACAATATGACCTTTTCTAGGAGAACACATAAAATGGAAGATCACATGACATTATTTTAAAAATTATATACTGTTGTTCCTTATCACTGCCAAGTGCACAACATTTGATTTTTAACTAGTTCATTTTAAATTACAAATGTAATTTATGAGAACCAGGCTGGTGACAGAAAAGGAATTATTTGCCTGTTGTTGTTGTGAAGTTTCATTTCTATGCTTCATTTACTGGAAAATGTAGTTATCTCAAATATTAATATTGTAATATTAATGTTTTAATATCTACTTGTTCACTCAAAATAGCATATACGTAGGTATATATTCTGAAAGAGAGAGAGAGAGAGAGGGTGAGGAAGGGAGAGAGAGAGACTGAGACTAAGACTGACTAAGGGATTGAATTTGAATTGTGATTTCACGACACAGTTTTTATTGTAGGCCCTACACAATCATTTGTGAGATGGATGTCTATATAAATGTAAGAAATAAATAACTAAATAAATCATTTTGGCATCCTTGGGGCTAGGACTGGATTCCTATAATGGTGGAATAAATAAATATTTATTAAAAATAACAAAACAGGTTTTAAAATTAGCTATATTTCTTTCCTCCATTTAAACTTAAGTTATTTGTCTGGTTTATCTCCTTGATCTTTTCTAGCAATTTACTGCATTTTTATTTATTTGTTTGATTTTTATGACCACACATCTCCGTCAATGACTCTGGGCCGCTTACAGATAAATATATATACTACAATTAGAAAAAAAAATTCAAAACAATAAAAACAGTCAAACCAGAAAATTTTGCTGTCTTTTCTTTCACACCAGCATATTGGTGTGAAAGCATGTATCACAAGGAAAATAATTCCTTTTCTGTCACCAGCTTGGTTCTCATAAATTACATTTGCCACTAAAATGAATAACAATAACAAATAACAATATGTTATTTTTGCTGCAGGGTGCGGTCAAAAGCCAGACTGCAGTCACAACAGCACAACTGAAGCTCTGCTTGTTTGAAAAAACAGGCAGAATTTAGTCATCTTGACTTTTTTGAACATACTCTAAGGACATTCCTATTTAACACTTACATAATCCAATGTTTTCCCAGGTTTTGTCATTGTTTGTAAGGTCTGATTTTTAACACAAAGAATCTATGTCTGAATACCTATTATTTAAGGCAATGCATATTTTTTTTTATAAAACTAAGCTTGCAACTGTAAATGCCAAATGCCTTTGTTTTTAGGTAACATGCCATACTTAAACATCATACATAGTTGTCACAAATATGGCATAGGGTTGAGATGAGGATACTAGCCTCTGTTGTGAATATCCTTTCCTCAGCAGTACCACCAAAAATAAACTTGATATAATAAATATTTGGATATATCAATCATACACTAAATTAGACTGAGTTTATTTGCAATTGTGCGGTCATCTTTCCCACAAATTCTCCAGTTAAGAAAATAAATACTGTTGTTATAAACATCCTCAGTGGCAAGATAATTTGCATGCATATATAAATTATGGAAATATACAAATTTAAAGCTGATTTACCCCTAACCATTTAAAGGTTCCTCTCTTTTCCTTTTTTAAAAAAAATTGTTTTGGTCCTTTGCAAAATTCTTTTTTCTGACAACATGGAATCATTATGTCTTTGTTTATGAATATGCAAATTATTTTAACAAAGTATGAGGGAGAAGCATCTGTCTTCATTCCTTTAGTCCAGTCAATAATACAATCCCCCCCCATTTTATTACACTTTTTAAAAATATATGCTTACTGGTCAAATTCGGAAAAACAAAAAAGTCAGAGTAGTTATAGATAACAGAAAGAAATTTTAAAAAGGTCTTACAGTAGCATAGCAGATTTGGGATGCAAATATTTGGATGATAGTGAAGTGGCAGCAAAAAATGAAAGTTTGCTATGTTCTTCTGAAGCCAGATGCCAACAGCCGTGACCAGAAGAGCCTTCGCACAGGTATGCCAGGTGTGTCAGTTGTGCCCTTTCCTAGACTGGGATGCCCTCGCCACAGTCACCCATGCCCTTGTTACTTCTCAATTGGACTACTGCAATGCCCTCTACATGGGCTGCCCCTGAGATGCCCCCGGAGGCTCCAGCTGGTCCAGAATGCGGCCGCGCGGGTTGTTACGGGAGCTTCCCGTTACTCCCGTGTAACACCTCTCCTGCGCGAGCTGCACTGGTTACCGGTGGTCCTCCAGATCCATTTCAAGGTGCTGGTACTTACCTAT
>JANHFM010006575.1:84488-95600 GCA_032468115.1 Grayia smithii
AACAGAAAATACAAAACAACATAAATAGTATAGAGAATAATCCGTATTCACGTAATTGGGGTGGGGGGGTGGGAGACTAGTCATATGTTTCTGTATGTGCATGGAGTGATTGTGATTGTGTTTAAGAGTCTGACAGCCCATGGGTAGAAGCTGTTTTTAAACCTGTTTGTCTGGCTGGCTATGCTTCAATGTCTTCTGCCCGGTGGTAAAAGCGAAAAGAGACACTGGCCAGGGTGTGAATCATCCCTAAGTATCTTCTGCTGAAACAGCATAAACAGTCTGAAAGTTGTGTAGATGATACATATGTGCACAGGTATGTGTGAGAGAGCAAGTCAGAAAGAATGTGCTCACACATCTATAAATTGTGCACCTTACATTCATTTAAGCAGTCTCCAATAGATTACAATTGCAACTAACGTGATCCCCCAGTTTGGAAAATTTGATCTGCTAAAATTTTAGAAACCTAAGAAACTTGAAGAAAAACCTCTTGGTCAGCAAACATTACATCTTTACTTCTGCTGCTTTTAAGACTCGTTCCATCTGTTGTAGTGCTCACAGGTTTATTTCATTATTTCATTATTTCATTTCATTATTTATTTATTTATTTATTATTTATGTATTTTGTCAAGCTTGTATTTGATAACAGATACAAGTATAAACATAATTATGAATACATGAAATAGATATGAATAAAAGATTTAAAAGATCAGCAAAGGTTATGAGCCTATGTAGCCCAAACCTTTCTTATGCTGTTTTCTAGGTGATCAACCAGTATTTTTAATACTGAGTCTCAGAATTTAGCACACTGTGAACATATGGTTTCAGTAATAAAATTATTGGGTACAGTAAAGTCAGTTTCCTATTATAAAAATATCCACAGTTGACAAGCAGCAGGAAATCCAATTATGTGAGCACAGAATAGAAAATATCACCAGTTATTTTGTCAATGCTTTATTAAACAAAATAATAGAATAGCGAAACCATCCTAAGTAGTACATCCTGTTGAGTTCAATAGGGCCTACTCCCAACTATGTGATTGAAGAACTGCAGCCAAAATGTCCCAGAGGGATAATATTTGCTCAGCTCACATAACCCATCAAGAATTATGGTCAATGAGTCCATCTTTTATTTTAAGACTGAAATGTGCTGCTTTTGAAAACTACATTTTTTTTTATTTCCAGGATTTTAGTTCTTCCTTGTGTCGTGATGGATGAACACATTAGCTCAATACAGATAGCCAGCATTCTTGAGGTTCAAATCCTCTTAAAGTAGAGTGCCTATAGATCACTCATAGGGTGTTGCTCAGTTCATGTTCAAGTAATTTTTATGTGGTTTACTAAGCATATAGAAATTTGGGTATTCTGTTCTCCATGGTTACAGTTAAAGATTACACAAAAGGTGCAGCTATGGTAGAGCCCTATCCCATCGGTTCTCAACCTCTAGTCTGTGGACACCTGGATGGGCACGATGTCATCACAGGGCATCCACGAAGCCTTGAAGAAATGTTATTATTTAAATCTTAAGTAAAGTCTTGGTGGCCTATGGCCATGATCCATGGCAACAAAAGATATTTAAAGGGGATCCATGGTGAAGAAGAAGTTGAAGACCACTGCCCTATCCTAGTAAAATGTGATAGCTTTGAACCTGTGACAAGTGTCCATATCCTCTTGGCTTGGCTTGGCTTTTCACTAAGTGACTTGGGTCAGATCCATAGGATAACACATTACTGTGGTCAACATTCTTGCTGAAACTGAAGATGGGAAGAATTCTGTATTGCCAGTAGCTGCCTATGAATCTGCATTGAGCAGGGAAAGCAGGAGTTTATGTAATTGGAAGTTCCACTGTTTTAATGAGGGAAAGAACAGCTAACTAGTCTCATTGGCAGTTTGAGTAGACTCGTTAATATGAATGGGGTGGTGGTAGTGTGGAAATAAGTGAGTCTATTTGCATTTTGAGGTGTGGGAAAAAATCCTTTCATGGATGAAAGGAAAAGCACACATGTGTATTCACATCATCAACATGGGAGTACAACACATGAGGAACGCACAGTGGATCTCTAGTACATCTTAGTTTGTATAGTATACAAGATAGCCTTAATGGATGAGGAAGGATATAACTACTCAACTGAGATTGAGAAAGGGTTAAAGTGTATGTCCCATCAGATAAAGAATAAGCATGTTATAAAGTTCAGCAAATCATGAGCAACCAAAACAAGCAAGGAAAAGACCAGGAGATCATTAAATGGTGTCATATGCACCCAAAGTAGAATAAAATACAGGATTTTATGTCGTATTCTGAAAATTGCATTCTCTGATGTAGCATATGGAATGCACAGATGTTGCTGAACAAGTACTGAAAGCTAAATGGCCCCGTAGATATTATTGCCAGGAGCAGGGAGGATGATGTGGTGTGGAAGATAGTTATGGCCAACCCGCTGAGTAACCATAAGTAAACAGTGAGAACGCAATTCAACCTAATGACCTGTGCTATTTATTCCATTTTAAAATAATGAGATTCTGCATTGTGAATGGTCCTTCTTTAAACTGGCATTGTGGCAAAGATTTAAGCTACATCAATGCTGGGTTTGATAGAGTGGTACGTTATTTCGGCTAAGTATTATGAACAAGCAGTTTTGCTGAGTTACTGTAGTTGGGATTCTGAATTAGGCAAACTTTGATGTGCGATCTGCAGGTGTAGCGTATTTTCCAAATTAAATATATTTAAAAATAAATTTAAAAGGGGACTGCAATCTTGAAATATCACCAAATGGCACAAAATGGTTATTTTAAGAAAAGGGTGGGCAACCTTGGAAAGATTTGTCTGTTTTTTACATTTACGACTTTTGCAGTATCCCCTTGGTCACATGATCAAATTTCAAATGCTTGGCAACTGATTCATATTTATGACGATTGCAGTGTCCCGAGGTCATGTAATCCCCTTTTGTGACTTTTTGATAAACAAAGTCAATGGGGAAGCCAGATTCACTTAACAACAGGGTTACTAACTTAACAATTGGAGTAATTCACTTAACAACTGTGGCAAGAAAGGTCTTAAAGTGGGGCAAAACACACTTAACAACTGTTTCACTTAGCAACAGAAATTATGGGTTAAACTGTGGCCGAAAGTCAAGGACTACCTGTATCAATTATCTAAAACAGAGCAGACACCTTTTATGTGCTCTTCCAAGGAGCATAAATGGAGTGGAAGTGATATCCCAGAAGGAGCAAAGCTGGCATTTTTAGGATTTTAAAATTATTTTGAAATTGGGGTGGGGGCAGGTTCCTTGAAGTAAAATAAATTTGATAGTCCTATTGGTGGCATAGAAGTACCCTTTTATCAGCCCACATTTGCAAACTTATTTTTGCACCTCTGTAATTACTAATCACAGTTCCTATTCAGGGGTGAGTTCTACTTACCTTTCCTACCGATTCTCTTCTTGCACGTGCGAGCGTGCGATTTGTGCACGCATGTGCCTAAAGTGCACTACCGCACATGCGCAGTATGTTTTTTCCATGGCAAACCTTGAAACAAGTGCTCTGCGCATGCGCAGAATGCTATTTTGGTTTTTTTTACCAGATACAAGTAAGTTTGGGCGCGCAGCTGGGCCCGGGTCCAGGCCGCAAAGAACCAGATTGCACGAACTGCGGAGAACCGGATCGCGCGAACCGGACCGAACCAGGAGCAACCCACTACTGTTCCTATTCCTAAAAATTTGTATCATTATTCCTAATTATTTCTGCAGCTCTTTTCTTTCCTTTCCGTATTGCAAAACACCAGCTACCACCACAATAAAGAAACAATAAAAAGATGCAGGATAATGAATCGTTATGCCAGAAGCTCTTTCTATTGTTGGTACAGCAATGACTAACTTTTGAAAAAGTTCATCAGGGAGAAAAAGCTAAATCTCCTGATAGATCCCATAGTTAAAGTAAGTAATCAAAGTTTTCAGTTCTGGTAAAATCAAGGCTCTGTTCATTATATTTAGCAAAACTAAGTCCCTATTTGCATTTACCACAGCACAATCATTTATTCCAACAACAACAATTTACCTTGCAAATTGCCTAGATTTTAGGCCTCAGATGGTTAGATAAATTCCACAAACAAACAAATCTGCTAATGCTGTCTTCATTTCATCCCCAGCCCATGAGTGATATGGTCCTCAGTCATAATTAGGATGCTGGCTTGGAAATTATACTTTCTCCCTTAAACTAATACTATCCTGGCAAAGTTTCCTGTTTAAAATCTGTAAATGTTTCATCCATTATCACTTAGGAACAAGGTCAGGTGGTCTGTTGTGGGAACAATCAGAGGTATTTTTTTGGCAGGGAAGAACAAGCTTCTATAATAGCCATTTAATGACTTGCATTTTCCCTCTCTATTCGTTTCTTGAGCTCCTTCATATCTAGCAATTCCTTCTTCCCTTTTTTTTAATACACCATCTTATCCTCATGCTTCCAAGAAGGCAGGGCAAAGGAGGGTAGAGCTCAGCGGTCTTTTATTTGTAGAAAGAGAGAACATTGGTTTACATTGTTAGTTTTAATAACATTCTGAGACATATCCTTTCATAAAGATGCAGCAGCTTCACTTTACCTCATGGACATGCTATCCAAAACCTGAGGAATGTTAAATTTAGGGGTTTTTTTTCTTTGATGGTTTCCCTGTATATGTTCATTTCAATTGTTCCTCCATGCCTTGAAGCAGTGGTGAAATCCAATTTTTTTTACTACCGGTTCTGTGGGCGTGGCTTAGTGGGCATGGCTTGGTGGACGTGGCAGGGGAAGGATACTGCAAAATCTCCATTCCCACCCCATCCCAGGGGAAGGATACTGCAAAATCCCCATTCCCACCCCACTGTGGGGCCAGCCAGAGGTGGTATTTGCCGGTTCTCCAAACTGCTCAAAATTTCCAGTACCTGTTCTCCAGAACCTGACAGAACCTGCTGGATTTCACCCCTGCTTTGAAGTAAGTGAAGTGGCTGCCAAGCAGCTAAGCAGTTTCCCTCATTGCCTTTTCAGGATTTAGCCAATTATACAATCAGGGCATGGTTTGTCTTCATTTTCTCTGGAAAGATTTTTGCTCTGGTATTTTCAACTCAACTGGGGAGATGTACAAATGAAGTTGATGGTAGGTGGACAGACAAACACCCTAGAGAAGACAGGTAGCCCTGATGGATGTTTTCTTCATAGGCTGCTGAAAGGGAAGTACAATAAAGCCAGAACAGTTCCTACATATGCTGTTGAGTCAAGCTCAAACTTAGTGACTCCATGACTATCCATGTGGTCTTTCTGACAATTGTACAGAAACGGTTTGCCCTGGCTTTCACACAGGATGGGTTTTGTTTTCCCTCCCAAAATCTCCATTTAAGTTTGATGATTTTTCATCCAAGTACTAACCAAGCTTTTCCAGTCATGTGCTGAGAGTCATTCTCACTCCTCTTAAAGCTTGTTAATTAACCAAACCCATTCCTCTAGCTATTTGCTGTGACTGATTGTCCACTTGGCTGACAAATAGGCTCAGAAAAGGAAGTTGGGTCTCCTGTGGAAGCAAAGGTAATATCGGGACTGAAAAGCAAACAGAGATCACCAATAGATTCCTGTCTCTGTGGAGCTATGAGATAAAAATTAATCAACTGGTCTCTGACAATTGTCTCTGAGAAGCCATCTTTTCTCTTGCTTACAGCTATCAGTGCTGTTACAGAAAAGTTCCAACTAAGGTATGCTAAGCAATACTTTAATAATCAAAATTAGAAGGCAGCAATGAATTATTATAACTTCCCTGTCTTGTCAGTGAGGTGAAAGAATATAAAGATAAAGGTTCCCCTCGCATATATGTGCTAGTTGTACCCGAGTCTAGGGGATGGTGCTCATCTCCGTTTCAAAGCCGAAGAGCCAGTGCTGTCCGAAGACGTCTCTGTGGTCATGTGGCCAGTATGACTAAATGCCAAAAGTGCACAGAACGCAGCTACCTTCTCACCAAAGGTGGTCCCTATTTTTCTATTTGCATTTTTTATGTGCTTTCAAACTGCTAGGTTGGCAGAAGCTGGGACAAGTAACAAGAGCTCACCCCATTACACGGCACTAGGGATTCGAACCACTGAACTGCTAAACTTTCGATCAACAAGCTCAGTGTCTTAGCCACTGAGCCACAAAATAACCTTGTTTTATCCTAAAAAAGCCCAGGACCATAAAGTTCATTTATTGTACTGCCAACTTAAGCTAGTGACAGATGGTTAGCATACCAAAATTCCTTAGCAATCGTGCCAACTGGTTTAATTTTCTAGAAAATTGAAGAACAGCCAAGAGTATTGAATCTCTTAGATTTGATTGTAAATAACCAGAATAGAGCTGGTTGAAGGGGTCAAAGTTGTGGGAACTCTGGGAGGAGGAGACTAGCACATCTCAATGTTTATGATACTGCAGTTGCAGAAGTTTGAGCTCTTCTTTCATTAGATAGACATTTAGCTGGTTGAATATTACATATTATGATGAACTTTAGTGGCTCTGTATCAAGCTGGAGGCAAATGTTGAATGCAGTATTTCAGAGGCCTATTTTAGTGTTCAGGTTATTTAGAAATAAATTAGAAAAAGAGAAAATGTTTACCACATTTAGAGATGACACAAAGATGGTGTTGGCGGCATAACAAACACACTAAAGGATAGAAGTGAATTAGATGATCTTGACAATCTGGAACAAGACAATCTGGCCTCAAACTAGTAAGATAAAGGGAAAGATCAAACAAATGAATACAGAATTAAAAAAAAGAACTGAGGGTCTTGGTTGATCACAAACTAAACGTAAGCCAATAGAATGATGCCACTAAAAAAAAGAAAAAGTAAATGTAATTTTGACTGCATCGAAGAAATATAATGTCAGTATCAAGTAAAGTCATTGTTCATTCTGCATTGGTCAAACTGCACCTAGGATATTGTGTCTAGTCCTAGATGTATAATTTTAGGACAGACATGGATTTAAAAATAAAACAATGTTTTCAGCAAAATATTATTTTAGACTTATTGGATATCTTGAATAATGTTTAAAAAAGGATGGACATTAGTTCATTTATTATTTATTTTCAAATCATTACATAGGTAAATACAGCTATGGAAAGAACTGTTGTATTTAAAAACCTTAACATGATGTTGAACTATATTCCAAAACATGGAATTTGTTATCTCATGAATAGCCTTGGCTCTATAGAGCACAAGGCATGGCAAAGAAAATTAATTTTATTTAAATAGAAAGAAACATCTGAAAAAATAAATGGTTCAGAATGTGTTAACTATTTTTGAAAAGTTTTGTGTTTTAATAATGAAAAGAGTATTTCATTATTAGAACACAACATACAATATGTTTCCATATGGTCTATATCTAACGATAAATTTAAATTATTAAATTTATATTGACACCTATAAATATTATATCACACTATTATCTTTTAATTTTGTTAACTAATCATTTTTTATTATTTTATTTTTATTATTTTATTTTGATCACCATAATGTATTGGACGGTTTTTCTATCCTTCACTGTGTTTCACTGTTAAAAATAGTAACAATAAAAAAAAACCCACCAAACTCTTTATTTAAGAAGAATCTGACAACTGGAATACATCCATAGGACAGCAATCAAAATAGTGAAAAATCTGAAAGGAACAAATGTATAAGGAACTGTTAGAGATGCTGGGTATGTTTAAGATTAGGAGGAGAAGATTGTAGGGAAATATGTTCAAGTATCTTAAGCGCTTACATGTAGAAGACAGGATAGCGTTATTTGGAGTTATTTCAGAAGAAAGGAAAAAGATGGAAGTAGCTTTCATATGGACATCAGGAATGGTTTCCTAACAGATTTGTTCAAAAGTAGAACAGAGTTTCCTGGGAAATGGTGGGCTCTACTTTGCTTAGAGAAGTTTAATTAGAGACTTGATAGTCATCTGTCATGGATACTATGCAGGGGTGGGTTCTACCCACCTTCACTACCGGTTCTCTTCATGTGTGCGCGTGTGCGTGTGCATGCGAAATTTGCACGTAAACTGCGCTACCGCGCATGCGCAGAAATTTTTTTCCCCAAAAAATCGCCAAAAAAGCACTCTGCGCATGCGCAGAACGCTAGTTTCGGTGATTTTTGAAAAAAAAGGTAAGTTTGGCCGCGCGGGTGGGCCCGGGTCCGGGACGCTGCGAACCGGTTCGGTGACGTCACAGCGTCACCGCTATCTACTCGCGCGAACCGGACCGAACCAGGGGCAACCCACCACTGGCTGTGTTGGTTAATTATCTATTTATCAAATTTATACAGGTGATTCTTAATGTATAACTGATCATGTCTTGGATTCAAAGTTCTGATTTCTCCCCCTTCCATTTTGGGTGCTCAGCAGCATGCCTGCGTTTACAGCATTTTTAGGGCCCTGCAGTCACAACTGCAATTTACAATGGTTTTGCTGCAAACCAACTTTTACTTCCAATCTCAGGCAAAACTCAGCCCATGGCTTAATGACTGCTGCAAAAAAGGTTGTAAAATTAGATTGGTCACATAGTGACCTGCTTTATAACCATTACAACCTTGGCTTAATTATGGTCATGTTGGAAGAAATTTCCCCAGTTTGTTCCCAGCTGGGACACACCATAGACGCTGAGAAGAAATGGATGCAGAAACCAGCTGCCAGAAAGTGGAATTATTTTAATGTAGGAAGGTAAGAAGCAAAAAGTGACACAGGTGGAGTGTTCCTGGCTTACAAGCAGCTTGGAAGTATGAATTTGAGCCCTTTATGCTTAACTCTCTTTTGAAGCACCTGCAGCTTGATGGGTTTTTATGAATTTCTGAATGCCCTGGGTTTTGTTTTCCTGTTTTAATGGGTTAAACTTGGTCCCAGGTCTTTTGTTTTTCCTGTCCTTGGGGTTTAATCCTGTCAGGCAGGAAAAAGGAAGTTTTTGTTTACCTTGGAGAGTTTATTTTTAGCTTGATTCCCCTTATCTTAATGGCTCTACTTACGGTAAGTTGCCAGTCTTTAACAGTCTTTAAGCAGGCTGCTCAGTTTTCCTTTTAGCTAGTGCTTCTTGGTTTTCTTAAAGGGGGAAGGTCTTGAGTCTCTTGGCACTATTTTCTGAGGTTTCTGGTGCTGTGAGGTTTCTGGCATTGTCCTTTTGGAATGTACTTCCCACAGTCACATATTGAGGACTACCTATATATTCTGCAGTAGGTGCCCATCATGAAGAATGACTTTGGGCAGCATACAATAGTCAGTAAAAAAGATTACACATGGATCTTACAGAAGACTTACAGAATAACAGAGCTGGAAGGGACCTTGTAGGTCATCTGGTCCAACCTCCTGCTCAATCAGGAGATCCTATACCATTTCTGATAAGTGGTTGTCCAGTCTCTTCTTGAAAGCTTCCAGTGATGAAGCACCCACAACTTCTGAAGGCAAAGCTGTTTCATTGGTTGATCTGTCAGAAAATTTCTCCTTATTTCTGAGTTGAATCTCTCGATCAGTTTCCAACCATTGTTCCTTGTCTGGCCTTCTGGTGTTTTGGAAAATAGGCTGACCCCCTTCTGTCTGTCTATATACTATCCACATTATTTCATCAGCCAAAGAAGGAATTCTTCCTTAGTGAAATTCTAGTGCTTCTGTTTACTTTCCTC
Source organism: Grayia smithii (assembly GCA_032468115.1). Taxonomy (NCBI): domain Eukaryota; kingdom Metazoa; phylum Chordata; class Lepidosauria; order Squamata; family Grayiidae; genus Grayia; species Grayia smithii. The sequence continues at coordinate 94,125 of JANHFM010006575.1, forward strand.
AGGCTCTGCTCACCAATTTTCCTGGGGCGAGGAGTAAATATTAAACACCAATAATTTGATTCCTTACTGTATTAAATGAACTTCTATAGAAGAAGAGGCTTGTCCCAGATGTACCCACACCGATTGCCTAATAAAGAGGTTTATTGCAACCACTTATTAAAGCCAAATGTCTTCAACCAATTTCTTTCCATAAGCTAACAAATACTTTTCTTCATGGCCTTACTTTCTATTAGGATTGCAACCTTCTTTACAAAAAGGCAATCTTTTATTCCATCGTGTTTTTCCTATCACTGTATTTTATCTAACACTCTTTTCTAATGACAGTTTATTAGCACTACAAGTGAGGTAATGCAGGCAGTTCTTGACTTACGACCACAATTGAGCCCAAAATTTCTGTTGCTACCCTGTTTCCCTCAAAATAAAACACCCCATGATAATAAATCCAATCAGGCTTTTGAGCGCATGCACTAAAATAACCACCCCACCCCACCCCGTCCCTGCCATTTCCTCTGGTTAGGGTTAGGGAGACAGAGCTGGAAATCACGTAAGATGGCAAAAGAAGCCCCCCCCCGGTTTTGCTCCACGTACCCCAAAATAGTAAGACCTCCCCGAAAATAACCCAAGTGCTTATTTCGGGGTTCAAAAAAATATAAGACGTCTTATTTTCAGGGCAACACTGTAAATGTTTAAGTACTTTTGCCCCATTTTACAATGTTTCTTGTCCCAGTTGTTAAATGAATCACTGCAGCTGTTAAGTTAGTAACACAGTTAAATAAATCTAGCTTCCCCATTGATTTGCTTGTCAGACTTGACTTTGGATCACTGCAACCATCATAAATATGAGTCAATTACCAAGTATCTGAATTTTGATCATGTGACCACAATATCCTGCAACTGTATCTGTGAAAAATAGTCCTGTCACTTTTTTTCAGTGCTGTTGTAACTTCGGACAGTCACTAAACAAACTCTACCTGTTGTTGGAAGAAAAATCAAGGTCCAGTTCCAAGCTAGGAATAAAATGGAGGCTGATTGGAAAGGAAGATTATTGATGAACTGGGACAGCTGACTAAATGGAATTGAGAGTGGGTGGGTTTTTATACCTTCTATGGGGTCATGTAGGGGTCATGGCTGACTCTAGAGGCAAAAGGGAAATGCAAATCCTAGGCGTTTGTCTAAGCCAGAGGTCTTCAAACATGGCAGCTTTAAGACTTGTGGACTTCAACTCCCAGAATTCTTCAGCCAGATAGCTGGCTGGAGAATTCTGGGAGCTGAAGACACAAGTCTTAAAGCTGCCAAGTTTGAAGGCCTCTGGTCTAAGCTACTCTTGTCAACCTTTGGCTTTCCTAATTATGTTGCTTATCTGAAGTCTCTGTCTGACCCAGTCTTTCTGAATGGATTACCAAACCTTCATTTCTAAAAGCTGGCCACCTCAGTTTCTGCTTGGGGCAGGGAAACTGGAGCTGATTTTTCCTCAGT